>JAUZNC010055544.1:90192-147761 GCA_034780395.1 Vannuccia rotundouncinata | reverse complement strand
TCCATGAGGAGGGATGGTGAGGTTGAAGGGATGATTCATGAGGAGGGATGGTGAGGTTGAAGGGATGATCCATGAGGAAGGATGATGAAGTTGAAGGGATGGTCCATGAGGAAGGATGATGAGGTTGAAGGGATGAACGATCAATGAAAAAAGTAGTTGTGCCATGTTAAAAGAATTTTCAGATTATTTTCTTAAACTTTAGAAATGAATGATAAGAGTAAGTAATTGGAAAATAGTATAATATATAGTTTTAGGTAAGTGAGTTGAAGTAAAAATTGAGTAGCCCCAAAAAGCTGTCCATTATTATTTCTCCTTAACAATTAGTTTCAACATGATCCAATCATACCATAATTTAACAATTAATTATAAAAATTGGTGACATATTTTTTTCGCTTATTTATTTATCAAAAAAATATCAACATTACTTAAAAAAAACAAAAAAACAATACCCCTTAATCAAAAAACATTTCCATTTTGTTTGAAATGAATAATACAAAACGAAACACTCTTTAACACTCAGATGAATTTGATGTTTCAAGTTTACCAAAAAAGAAAACTCGTCAGAAAATACTTTTGCTGATACACTTCACAGAAAGAGAAACCACTCTAGTGGAAAACTTGTACCATATTTCCCGCTTATCTCAACACGTCTTCAACACGTTTTTCTTAATTCATAAGGGGAGCAATCCTTTTTTTCCAGAGAACATAAAAGGAAATGAATGTACTTGAGATAATCTATAATCGATAATTGGGAATTTAGTTCGGCATGATTTCAGAATTATCTCTTTTTTATTTGAAGCGGAAGTATATTTTGCCAGTCTATAGCGGGAAAAAATAGAAAATGAAAAGAATCTCTAATCCGAGGGTGGAAGCCTTTCATATGTTGATAATTATTGTTAACCATATTTGGGTGTGTAGTATCTCAGTTGCCTTACTATATGCGGGGTCTATAATAAAATGAAATTCAATTTTGATCGTGCTTTCAAGAATTATCTTCCATTCCAAATCGTTATTAGTTCGACTACAAGACACCCAAATTTCTTCATCTGAACACCAAATATGCAACGCTATTTTTATCACCGACTTGAAAGTTAATAAGCTTTATATTTGACAAAATGGTTCAATATTTTAATACTAGTAAACCAAATAAACACATAAATGCTCACCAAAAGACGAAAGTTTTCTGGGCGCCAACGTCAGCGGGTCAACATCTAAAAATGGACAAAATGTGTGAAGTGAATTTTACTGACTGCATCAGATTATGGAGATACACTAATTTTCTGTGAGAATAATTTTTAAATAAAATAGAAATTCTCATAATACAGAAATGCAGAACCTTTTTTCTAATTTGTAATAATTTTTATAAATGCTATTTAAATGTTATAAACTGAAAATTATTATATTTATTTTTTACGGTGTATTTGATTTTTGAAATGTTTTGCATTAATAATAAAAATCATAATAAATGCATAATACCCATTGTAAATAATTCATCATAATATGTGAATTATTAAAATATTTATTATGAGCAGATAGAAGGTAAGTATTTTACGGTAAGTATTTATAACAAAACCTTTATGACACACAACAAGCATTGCATTAATTGAAGTATGATTCAGGTCTTGACAAACTGAATTACACTTTACAGAAATGCTATTGAAGTATAGTGTGTCCGAAAATAGTGCGTTTTTAATACAAAAATTCTGGAGGATGGAGGTAGCATAAATGCCGATAGATATGGGGGGGGGTGATTTGGATATGCACCTTCCATACTACTTACATTATCTTTTTACAACACTGCTTTAACTACATATAAAACCTCTCTCAAAACGGCTTCCCAACAGAGCATCTGCTTTGCATGCATGATAATGGTCGCCCTCATAAAACTCACATCACTGAACATTTTTTCAGGAGAACGTCATCACCAGAGTTCCTCAGCCACCTTAGATTTGTTTTTCGCAATATGTAAGTCAGCCATCACAAAATCGTATTTAACAATGTTCAAGAGATCAGAGAGACAAGTCACCGCATGCTTATTAATTAAAGAAGGAGTTCAATGCCCTACAAACACTGCAGGCAACTTATAGAAAATAATGGAAATTTTTGAAATGACATATTTCTACTCATATTTTTACGAACTGCTATTCTGTACTAAATTATGTAGTTGCTTTGTTTATTCATTCGTATACATTATTAATGTTTGCATTTTAAAAAAGCATTTTTTCGGACACGCCATAGATTAAACAATTTACCGATTATAAATAATCAAATCATAGAAGCCTGAAACTCAACCTCCTTGAGTCACATGATCTAGTTATACGCTTACGTTGGGTATAGTTGACCGGAAGCACCTGTAGGAAGTTGCAAACATGCTGCTTGAAGGAGAAATCCGGTCTCAGCGAATTGCGAGAACATTTGAAAACTTCGCCAGCAGGTAGTCGGGATCTTTCAACACTGCAGAGTTCTGACAGCCGAAGTTTGTCCAAGTGGCGCTAACGATACAACAGATAGAAAGCGGTAAATAAAAGAGCAAAATAGGAAAGATATGGTCACCTGTTTTAGATTAACTTTTGTAATTTGATTTACAAATTGTTTAATCAATAAAAAACAATTTGAAAAAATTGAAATAGATTGAAATTTCTTCAAAATATTTTCTATGCCAAATTCTTTTAAATTTATTGATAGTAGGCTATAATAAAACTATAAATTTTAATTATATGCTTATATTGGCAGCAATTATTTTTATCTTTTAAAATAAGCCTTAAGTTAAATTTGTATAACCGAAGGTTAGTTATACAAAGAATTAACAATAAATATTAATTATTAACTTAAGAATAAAAAATCCGTAAAACAATAAAACTAAATAATAACGTTTTATAATACACATTTTCAAAAAAAGAAAATAGCAATGCGCGTGTGATTATTAATATATTATATCTATAATTAATACTATAGTAACAAAACAAAAATCCATAGATAAAAAATGATAACATTTCAATTTTTCTGTGATAAAATAAAAGACTAATTGGATGCTATTCACATCTGAAGATTTTCCAATTGTATAATTAGATCTGGGCCGAAAAGAAGGAGAAAATATCTATATAATCTACCTATACCTTTCGTGCCATCATTATTTTCTAAATTTCTTCATATAACTAACCTCCCTCCTTCTCTACAGCTTTCTGTCTATCAATTAATGGTGGCTTGAAAATCTTAGTGAATGCTTTCAATCTTAAACACAGATTAATTAATCTTACAATTAAATGTATTGGACTCTATTAAAACATACTGTCAAAGAAGTTTTCACGGATTTTAAAAGAAATTATTCTTTACGATGATTGTAGGTCTATTACTTTACTAATCAATAAAACTTAGTTTAACTGCGATAATCAATAAAACCAATAAATTTTAAAAAACGCATAATTTAATTATTTTTCAAAGTAAAGGGATCATATTTTAATTTATTTATAATATAAAAATTTGAAGCAGTCAAACAAAATTAACTCACCAAATCGTACTTAACCCTAGCTGCAAAACCTAGTAATTGACGGTTCATATCGTCCCTCTCTCCCGTTGCCATAGCCAACGGTCCAGAATTGAGCCATCGGGCCTGACGTTCGATCACCCGATTGGTTCTTTCTCGAGCCTCCTCAAGGCCACGAGCTCTAGCCAGAAAGCCGGCTCTTCTAAGCAGCCAACCGGCACGCAACGTGCTGTCGGCAGCCAATAGGAGGGCAACACATGCGAGTGCCACGGCTAAACCAATCACAATTGCCAACCAATAGGAGGAGAGACAACAGGACGTTCGCAAACTAGCTAGACATGATGACGATGTGGATGTTTGTGAGGAAATGATATGATGCGTTCCACCAGGAGTGGCCGATGGACGACGAACGGTGAGTAAAGCTCGATTGTTATTCGAGTAAGATGACACCAAATTGTCATTAATAAACTCTGCCTGACCAGAGGCGGATCCAGCAACAGAGCCCGGAGCTCGGTTGGAGTAATTTTGTGTAGAGTATAAATTCCCCTGCTGTTTGAGCATAGTGCTGGATTCGTGGTTAGGCAAAAGGTTCATGTTCATCTGGAAATGGGATTTCACACAATAAAGCGTCATAAATTGTGACACTAATGATTCAAGTTAGGCTTCTCACCTGCGCCTGTCGTTGCAGAGATCCTGGATCACCATTGTTGCCACCATTTCTACTGAGCAGGAGGGCCTCGTTTGGCGACACCCTCAACTGTCGACCAAGCCACATATCCCTCAGTGTGATGTAGGTATGGTAGAACCGATAGACTATAATCAGACAGTCCAACACCAGGAGGATCAGGCGTACCTGCGTCAAGGAGAAGCTGTGAGCCTCCCCTTGTCCACGGGATCCTCCACTAGCGGCCGAATCCCTCCGGTAGGTCGTCTGCGGACGGAAGATAATGTGTCCGGAAGAGGAGGAGGGATCAGTGAGCACCTGATTGTCGTCTGCTGTGAAGAAGTGGCGCGAGGCTTGGTGTCTGTGTGAGGGGTTGAGGTTGCAGGTCGGGCACCACGGTCCATCTTTCGAGTATCCGTGTTCCTTGGCCAGACCACTGGGATCACTTCCGAGGATCAAGAGCTTGTGGATGGTCGGCACTGACTTGTCCAAGCTTTTATACCAATATAAAGAGAAGAGGTTATATCTTAGCACTGAAAAAGATTTCTGTAATACCAAAGATTTTAATATATATTTGTACTTATATTTATACTTTCGATTCATTAAATCTATCACCAACTGTATTAATAAAAATTCGAAAGGAAAATCAGATCACGATAGACCTTTTTAATCTTTAATAAATATTTCTACTAATGTCTATAGGCACTTTGAATAAGACATTTAGCCTCAACTATAAATTGTTGGCCATCTTATACACACTGTGAAATAAAAGGTTTATATTTGCTACCTGCAGATAGAGACATTATCTTACAGATATTCAAAATAGAGATTTCAAAATAAAACTAATTATCTTGATTAAATATATTCTTTTAAATGTAAAGACATTAACCAGAAGAAAAATAAATAAATTGCTAGAAGATTATTTTATTATTTATAGATCATGGATAAATGAATTTCTTAAAATCACCAATTTATGAAATTATGTTGTAATTTACAAAAATAATAACTGAAACTGTATCGAAAAAATACTAATAGAGAATAGAGAAAGAAAGTCCACCTCAAGTCTAGATTGAGAGGTGGTAGACACACACTTTATTTGTGTAAACTGTGGCATAGAGTCCGAAGAGAAATAATGGAAAGATAACTTTGATTTAAGAAAGGGTAGAAGAAGAAATATGTCTAAAAATCTTTGGAACCGAAAGAAAAGATTAGAATAATTGTCTCCATTCTCTCTTTGATAGTCAGCTGCTAATCATATTGCAAATATAACAATAGACACCTAGATACATAGTTTAGGAATCAAATGGAGGCAACGGGAAACTTTAAATAAATCGATAGTATAGTCATTTGGAAAACACAAAAGAATTTTATATGTGAAATAGGATTTCAAAATAAAACTAATTATCTTTGATTATATCATTTTTTTAAATTTAAACAAAAATTTATTGAATTATCCAAAAATTTCTTAATCTTGAAGAATATATTGAATATTTATTTGCTATTGTTTTAAGCAATATTGACCTATAAAAGCAATAACGATGTATCTCTTATATAATTAAATTAACTTTGTCTGAAAAATAAAAGATGGACTCCTTAATCTACAAATAATGAAATATATTGATGACTGAAAAATATTTGGATCCATTTTCTCTCTCCCCCCCTACCAGTTGGAAAGTTAGAAAGAAAATGAAATCGCAACTTTTCCCAGAAGTTAAAATATATCAGAGGTTGATCTATATACTGACAATAAAACTTATCTAATGCTTTTAGTGGGACAAAAGAGAGAATTAACTTTTTGTTTTGTTCCATTGTGATTTAACTTTTATATAGCGATAAATCCCGACAATAATATTCGAAATGATTAATATTGACTATCTATTTATCATGTTTAAGTTCTCATTTTATTGTATCAAGGGAAAATATTGTTTTGGTTGGTATATAATTCTTTCACGAAAACCACAGAAAGAGAGTGAGCTGTGAGTGAGGTACTAGAGAGATTTTTAACAGTGCTGTATTGTGTTTAATAAAGCAGAAAAAATATCGATACATTCTTCATTAATTATTTCATTGTTTTTTTTTATTTGCAGCTAATTCCGCTTGTGATGATTATTGTGATTACAAATCATGAAATCAGAATTTTTTTTTAAAAATGTCTCAAATAATTCTAGCCACGTATATGAATAATAAAAAGAGAGATTTAATTTCCCTAATGCAATTGTGTGGAATTTGTTTGCTAATTTTAAAGTGATGACACTTTTTTAAAACATTTGCGAATGGTAATATAATGCCTGTAATAAAATAATTCTTCAGAAACTAAAAAATCTTTCTGTGTTTGTCAAATGCGGACATGAAAGATTACAAAAATATTTTAAAAGTCCACGATTCGTTATCATGAAATAAATAGTAGTCGTATGTGCGTTTGTATGTGTAGGTAATGAACTAATAGATATATCGTGTCAAGACAAAAACATGGTAAACTCATAAGAAATTTCTTTGAAGCAGACTTGTAGATTCAATGTTAAAAATATTGATACATTGTTAACATCCTGATATCTGATTACTACCGATCTTCAATTTTCGTCTCTGGTAAACGGCGATAAAGACAGAAATATAGGTTATTTTTCTCCATAAGAGACAGACATATATTTACGCGGATACAATAATTAATACAGTTATATTTTACATTTGTATGTTATAAAATACACGGGAGACAAACATTCATTATTTTTCTCATACTAAAATTAGGTGTAATCAAAATTGTATAAACAAATAAATAAATTCAAGGATTATTCAAAATTACAAAATATCTAAATACATCGTTAGTGACGATTCCTACTCATCGTAATTTCTTTTTACTAAGATTTTTACCAATATTACAAAAAACAAAAAAATTTAAATAACAAATAAATACAAAAATTTGAATAATATCAGGTAAATGTTAATATTTTGTAACGAATTATCTTATTTATAGGTGAAAGTCTATTTCAAAAGTTATCCGGTGAATTATCTAGTTGACATTATACGGATAGTATATCAGCTTAATCTGTCAGCACTAAAATGTGTAAGTATATGTCAGGTTTTACAACTAAGTCCACTACATATTTTTGCTCTACTAATATCATCTCATAGACAAATTTTCCTAACAACACTACTGTGCGTTCAACGACCTAGATGATGTCCAGGAAACTCCATTATAACTCTAAAATGCACATAGCGATTCCAGATTTTGACATATATTAGATTGGGTGAAATATAGTACATACTTATAAATCTTTGGACAAGACAGTGCTAAATGTTTGTGTAAGACAAATTTTCCGGCCTGATCGTCCTCTTTTTTCCTTATAGCAAAAAGTATAACCAGCTGTGCCAAGATATATTGATGGTGGGGCAATGTAAATCAGTATTGTATGCGAATGTTAAACACTTGAAAATAACCGATCTTTTTATATCCAAAAGAATACCCAAACAGAATTTTATTGACACGGATCTGTTCCGATGAGCGAGTTTGTAGAAATTGTAGAATAAATGGTCAATTTTTATTAAAAGATGGATAAATAAACGATGCATATTAAGGGTTCCTAATAATGAAAAGATTTTACAAGATATTTGAATATGGGTATAAGTGAAGATTTCATATCTTCTTTCTTGAATATAATATATTGTCAATATACACTGGCAAAATAATTCTTTCCAGTGACATTAGAATCATAATAGGAAAACTAAATAAAATCTTTTACACCAAACATTAAAACATTTCAGTATAGTTATAATTTTCCTAAAACAATTATCAGAAATATTAAAAATATAGAATCTAATGAGCTGATAAATGTGAAGAGAATAATTTTTCCATTATTAGAAAAAACAAACAATGTAACCTGATCAACATTACAATAAAGAATTGCATTGGATGCCGTTGGTAACATATGGACTATAAGTTGATATTTCCCAGCAGAATGATGTGTTTTCCACACCACCCTTAAATCATTTCCTTCGATTCCAAAATTTAAACAAAAATAGTATTAGCATTCCATTATACTCTCTATACTAAATCGTAATATTGTATTAATTCAGAATTAGTTTGCAGTAGAATTGTTGATAGAAATATGAAAACAAACCTATTATAAGCCTCACAATATCAAATATTTATACCAAACAGAATCTTTTAAAAATTCACAAAGTGGAAATATGATAAAGAAAAATAGCTATAGAGGATTATTAGAACAAATTTTTAAAAAGAACATTTAACAAATTAACAAAACGTATTATATGGTGTAAGATTCTATGCCAGACTTTTGCAATATCTAGTATATACTATAAATCATATTCATCAGACAAATTATTTAATTTCTCACCTGTTCCATAATCTAGTCTGGAAAAGATGAACATCCTCGGGCTCAGTAATTCCCAAAAAACTGAGAAATTCCACATGCTCTTTCGGAAGTCTGGAATCCCTTTTGTAAAGATCGTATAACGATGTTTTCGAAGGATCTGTTTTGTTGAACATACGACGGGCAAAAGTTAGCCATTTAGTTGTATATACTTGTTTTAGCAAAGTTGCGTATGAAGCATACTTGTCCATTAACCGAGTATGCATGTTCTTACGTAGGCGGTCAATATAACGATCCAAACTAAAGCGAAAGTAAGAAAAATTATCGTTGAGAGCACTTTGTGTTGCGTTGACCACAGAGCCTTGGTCTGTGTACCAACGTTCTAACGTTTCATTAGCTGCAATATTCATCGATTCGCCAAGATGAGCTACGTCACGACCAATCACATGATTGCACGCCTGAATCATGCGGTGGACATAGTCCAATTGTCGCTTGAGTTCATGATGAGTGAATTCATCCATCCGGCCAGCTTCAATGCGCAGTTCGTCAAGCATCGCGCGCTGATTGGTCGTTAAACGGCCCAATCGATGCACAGACTCGGTTTCTAAGCTGAGTATCAGTGAAATAACAACACTGAAGGTGAACAGAAAGTTGTAGAACACTCTAAAGCTCAGATAGACTAAGAGAATGCATTTTCTTCGGCAAGACAACTGGGTGTGCGGATTAGTGAAAGACGAAGCCAGAGGTCGGGTGCGAGTATTGAGCAAATTACGGCGGGAGTTCTTGCAATGCTTAACCAGCCCATAGATGACCAAAAGAAGCAAGTAGACAATGCCGACTATCAGGGAAATGAGGATGAGAGTTAGATAGGGTGACCGAGATGATGATTTCATGCTGGACATGGTGTCTGCTTTCCTGGTTGAATCATAGGCTGCTGATTGTTGATTGTAGTTCTGCGCGGGATCTGGTTGTGGAGCTACGTCAGTTGGAGAGCGACGCGCAAAGTTGTAGAGATAGCGTGTTCGAATTCGCTTGCAGTCGGTTACGTCAACCTGAAAGCCAACATCGTTGGGTTTAAGAAAGTTGTGCTGCTGTTGTGAGCCACTTGTTAGCGGAGATTGGAAGTAGAAGAAGACACTGAAGGAGGTTCCGTAACGGACGTAGGAGATCTTTTCTCCAAAAACAATTACGTCCTGTTTGAAGAGGACCAAAGAACCTCGAATATCTCTGATTTCAATTGCCAAATAAGCTGGAGTGTCTGTCACTGTACCTGAAGTTAAAAAATGGATAAAATAAGATTTTGAAATTTTACAAATTATTCAATAAGGATAATTTTCTATAATATCTGTATAATATCTGTAGATGTATTAACAGATTGCAGATACTCTTAAATTTATATTTATTAATTTATTAATTGTTCTTTAAGCTGAATCTTTACCCTAAATTTGAAATCAACATTTACAAATAAATAAAAAAATAAAGCATATGCTCCACTGTTCAATATTAAATTATTTATAATTTGATGTTATGGAAGTCAATTAAGTAAACTAATATCGATAGCAAACGAAGGATATTTTGTTTTAACTTTTTTGATATTTTCCCCCCAAAGGACTGAGTTCGCAAAGACATTATTAATAGAATTCCTTAATGTCCCTATATAATGTAGATCCTATATCTCTGGAACTAAGATGACAAAATCAAATTTTGTTTATAATAGTGATGTCTGGTGTATTTCATTACTTCCAAATTAGGATCAAACCATAATTATTGCTTGGAAAAATTTATCACCTCCCCCATGTGAAATTAGAAATAAAGAAGAAGAAGTAACCTTCGTCTGTTCTAATCTATTTACCTTGTTTACTGAGCTTCAACCACGATTTATGTGCGAATATATGTTGCAATTAGGAGTATTAATTTCTTTTAATTTCCACATGTAGAGATATAAAAAGTTTTACTAAACTGAATGGTAGAAATTAGTTTTCTTGCAAATTTATAATTTATGGGTTTTATTATTTCTAAATGAATATATTCAAATTATTTCGTAGGTTTAATTGTTTTAATGATATTATGTTTTTAAAAATGCTTCGTGAACATTTCCTTAAACTCAATTTGACTAGCGAACTAATCTTTTGATTCAGCTAACTCAATGTATTAGCGGAAGCCTTATAAAGTAAAAGGATCACTGAATATCCATTCTTACATGACATTTTAGCCCTTCTAATTTCTAAATACTCAAAATCGGTATAGAACTATTCAAATTATCTTGTTTTTTTCAAGATTAATTTAGTTTTCTTATTTTCTCTTTTTGTATTACACTATTTATAGTTTCGGTAAAGTTTACGAAGTACATGATCCACTTCAATGTATTAGAATAATTTAAGGCTGGGTCAAATAGCTTCAATTCTATCAAATATACTAAAACTGAAACAACCTTAAAAACATGCACAGATGAAAATAAAATTTAGAGATATTTAATGGGAAAAGCAGATAATCTTATAGTTTGGACCCACAAATCGCATATCCGCCAATAATTAATCGCGAAAATGGCAAAACTATATATATATATATACATACAACATATCAATTGATAATCCATTTGAAGCCAGAATTTTCTCAGTACATAAATATAAAAACGGTTTACCTACATCTAAATTAACACCGTGTGCGTATTTTTGTGCAAAAGTACCCCGACCAGAAGTAGTGTTGGCTCATAATCAACCACCAACAACTTGTTCAATGAATCTTTCTAGCCATCTAAAATGCGTTATATATCTATTTAACTACCAAGTACAGTAAAGAAGGAGATAGATAAGCCTGAACCAGCACTAAATTCAATAGTGTTTATCTTTGCGTCAAATAAGTTCTCTGTTTTTTCAAGCAATAAGGTGAATAAAAATGTCCTTTAATTCCAACACACGATGTTTTTTATCGATAAATTTGACCAATATTATGAAGGATAATTAAAATTTTGTATTAAAATAAAATAATCTCATTTAGACATTCACTTAGCGACTATAGAACTAATTAAACCACTGTGTGTATTAGAAAAAATAAGATTTAGAAGATGTGTGAAGGTGCAGAACGTCCTAAGTGTAGGGTTAATAATTGGATGGTTCTCTAGGACATGTTTGATGAAGCGTCAATAACCGTCACTTGAATGATTCCTTATGAAAATGTACATGCAGGCTAGTTCTGTAAGTCAAAATTGAACGTAGATAAAGATGTTTGAAGCAGATTTGTCTATTGGCTTCCTGTTTGTTACCTGTGAAGGACGGGTCAAGCGAATATCTTTATTAAAAGGGTGCATATGCGCTATAAACACTGCCACAGGGGTATTTCTTTAAAACAAGTTCATCTTTCAGTAGAGATCACTATCATAGACATTCTTCGGTTAAATGAAATCATTTTTAAGGCAGTTGTTTGCTAATTTAGAAAATAAGGGTATAGGTATATATTAAGGTAACCATTTCTTATTTTAGAAAATGTTTTTTTCACATTTTTAAGCATTTTATGAAGAAGAAATACATTACAAAACTAATTAATGAAAATATTATATAGCAGGATCTTTTAAAAGATATGCTAGAAAATGTAACATATTGTGTTGAACCAGATATTTAAAAGAAATACCTCACATTTTAGCGAATAAAAAATGTTTGAAATATCTTTAGAAATTTATGAAATATACTCTTCATATATAATTTTGGTCTATATACTATATTTAACTAGATAAGATATTCTAAACTTTCAAAACGATAGATTGTATGAAACAATATACAACTCTTAACCAGTATAGAATCATATTGAATCTAGAAAGATTACTTATGTCGTATTAATGTCTATTTCAATCCTGCAGATGATGGATGGGGTAATGAGACGCCAGTGTGATCATTATAACTTGGACAAACATTTGATGGATGGTTATAGTCTTCTGCTTTTATAGAAGAAAATCATTATTTCTCCCAAAAAGAACGAATTACTGAATTTCACATTTATTAATATTGACCATCACTTTAATATTTCTTGCCAAGGTTGTGTAGTTCAAATCATAGAGTAATAATATTAATATTACTGTGCGGTTCGAATGTTAAATATATTGTAAAATTTAAAATAGAAATCTTCCATTTATAAATCAGACTTTAAAAAATTTTGTAATATCTACAGATATATTTATAGTAATGTTAAAATTAAAGAATCAAGCATAAATAAAAATTAGATAAATATGAATTTATGTTTTTATGTATATATTCTATAAATTTAATTATGAAAAGTTTATAATTAGTTCAAAGTCAATATCTCAAAACAATCTTCAGAATTTGAAAATAAATCAAAATGTGTAACAAAGAATCAAATATTGATGGGATAAATTTGTTTAATTTATCGATCCTTTATTTTAAATTAATTTTGCTATTGAATTAGCAGAATAAAAATAATTAATTATTGATCCTAAACTTTCTCAGTATTTATTTAAAGAAGTCGGAAGTCGATCGATTTATACATGCATTTGGAAGGTTCATTTCTTTAATATATTTATCGAGTACAAAGCAACTTTCTGCTTCAAATAGAAACATCAAATTGTGATGTTAGATTTGATTGCGATATTGCAAAGTACCTATTTATATTAAACATATCAAGTATACATAGTTGTGCATAGTCACACGAAAACTCCCAAATACACCACCACTTATCCAGAGAGTCGTTTCAAGTTTATAAATATAATAATCTTTATCATATCATACAGAGCTTACTTTTACAGTGTTAATCAATATTTCTGAAGCAAATGGAACCTGTCGTTTTGATTATACAAGGTCTGTTTCCATTTCTAAATATTTAACTTTCACTTTCCTTGCTTATGAATGAGAAGAAGAGAATATAAAAAGAAGAAAAAGGAATTATTTTCTATCAAAAACTTAAAAAGTGTAAAATTCTAGCTATAATCTGTCATATTTAAGCAAACATATATTTTAAAAAGTTGGTACAGGAAATAAGGTATTAAAAGCGAAATATGTTTACGTTATAGGGTGCCTATTTTTTGGAATTTATTAATGTCAGAAGGATTACAATTTTTTTCTTATTAATATCATTTTGATCTTCAAAGATTATAAATGCTAAAATTAACTTAATGCAAGATATTGAAATTCTTCATTGATGCTTTTTAAAACTGGATATAAAACATTCGACTTCAAGACAAAGTTATATAATAAAAATTAAATTAAAAAAATTATTTACATTTTAGTAAACTAATCCTTCTTAGTTGATTAGTTAATAGATGTATATAATAGGTCCACTATTTACAAAAACAATCAATATTATGGTAACAAATGTATCCCGAGTAATTGGCAATTCTTTATTATCAATTAACTTTATTTATAGTTATCTTCCTGACAATAAGCAAATAGCCTTACTTGTTTTATAATACGCATAATGGCAGCCCCGGAAGATCTAATATGCACTATATAAGAATCAATTGTTCCTGAACCAATAGGTACATAAATAAGAATAAATGTCCTGTCTAAATGCTGATGGATTGCATTCCATCCGAATATCATCCCTTCGATAAAGATGCAAATATAGAGATATAGAATCAATAAGTTTCACTGCTACTATCAATTTCCTGCCTGATCGATTTGACTGCGGGCAAATGAAATAATTATTTCATAATTCAGAAAATGTCTTTCTATAATTCTCTTGAGTATACGGGCATAGATTAATGAAACCATACCACTTGTCAAAATGTAAAGCCGGAATCTGAATACATATATCCAACTTAAGTAAATATATTTCAATTAACAATCATTAATGATTAATGATTAATATAAAATTTTGGCCGAAATGTCTTTTTCTCTATAATGAACAAATTTGGAAAATATTCAATATTACCAGTTTGAAAATTTCACTTTAAATAGATAGCTAATTTGTTTTAGAACCGTCTTATTTTTAACATTAACAATTTTTGCGTTGACTATATATAATATTGGTAATCAATATGAATAAATACAAATATGTTAATCTGATTTTTTGCTAAAAATTAAAAAGGATTTCACTTTCTTTATTCATAGTCAACCACTAAAGATATGGTGGATTACAACTTTGTCATGTAAAAAATTAACATTACAAGCTGAACAATGCATACACTATAATACAATTTAATGTGTTAAATTGTGAATTATAAGCAAAAGTAAACGAGAGAAAACATACTCATGCACACACAACAAACAGCTGCCATAAACATGTTAACTCCAAAAAACAAATATATATTTAGGTAGAAAACAATATATAGTCGCCCACCCAGGGAAAATATCCTATTTTAGCTGCCAATTAGAAATTCTCATGATCATAAAATTTTTGATTGCACTAGTTATTTAATCACTAAAGTCGATTAACACCACCGCTAACATAATCGATAAATTCGCCATGATCTTAACTTTAACGGAAGTAAGATATTATTTTTACTGTAAATATTTCTGCTAGAAAAATTTCTTTACTATAATAATTCGATTATTATAGAATTCCAAAAGTTGTATTTGCCTTTCTAAGCGATAACTTTGGGAACACAGTTTTTTTTCCAACTTCAAAGCGAAACTTATTCTTAAGAAGAAGTCAAGCACAAAAGTTATTTAAATAAAAGTTTGGAAATAAAACGCATACCGTATTTCCAAATTGTTTGAAAAAGAGTTCGTATTAGTCATCATTTCCTTTGCAAATTGTACAAGATCTTACATACATAAACTTCAAATGTGAATTGAATGAGGTTCAGAATGCATTGCAAAGAATGAAAAATTCTGACCCGCGGGGTTGCTTGTATTATTCTCCCCATCTTGTAATACCTTCTTTAATTAAACCTCATTGTCCCAGTTAGCCTGTTTCATTTTGATAACACCAAATCTACTAGAATCTAAGAGGAAATCGATCTGCTTTGTAGGTCTCATTATTTTCCTCGGTAAAGGTATACCTATAGTGTAGTTCCATTTATTTCCACATTGTACACATTTACCTTATACAGACAATAATCTAACATATACAGGCTATCGAATCTCTCCATCTTCCTCAGAATATTTGAAAGACCACCTGCAAATTTGGTTCACTATAAAACATCTCTACCCCCGCGCGCGCATTCGGAGGATCCTTGCCCCCGTCATCCCTGTTCGTGTATTTATTTTTTTGGGGGAATATATTTCAATATATAGTTGGGTCCAAATATACTGGCTAGATAGACTGCCGACCACGAGCGCACAAAAGTCCCAGAGGACCAGTAATGCTAGAGATTTTGAAAGGGTGTATGCGCAAGACACTGAAGGAGGTTTGCCTGAATAAGTAGTCCGTCCAAAGCTGGTTATAGGAGTTATGAAATGGAAGAGTGGAGAAAGAAGGAGAGAGCCGGAGAAGAGAAAGAATTGAGATGCTCGAAAAGTCAATATAGAACTGGCTATAAATTCTAGTTAGACAATTGTCAAATCCAATCAATTTTCCATCTCGTCATATATTAATATAAGTTTAATATAATATCTGTCAACATTTTAATACATAAAATGCCACCACAGAGTTTAAAACAATGTTTGTATTATTACTTATATATATATAAAGTGTAAGACATTCCGCCATTTAATTATAAGAATCAGAAAACTGCGTATTTGTAAAGGATTTTTTAAAAATATACTTTTTTAATATTTCCAATTTTTATTAAATGAAAAAAATGTTTTCCGAATATATAGTGTTCAAATTAACTAATAAAAAAGTTCATAGTATTCTTTCTTAAAATGAAAGAAATGAACGTTTTGTATAAAATTATTATGAAATTTGGGAAATTGTTACTTAATTATACAGAACAATTGAATTATTGCAAAACAAAATTTTGTAACAAAAGACAATTAATGTATCCGTTTACAAAGAACACAAATTTAAAGAATTTTTTTTCAGTTTCATATTCCAAGTTCGAAAAAATCATATTATATATTCCACTTAGATCCAGAAATCTCTGCAATCTTGGACACATAAAAACTTTTTTAATAAAAATAAATATGAACCAAACTATCTGATTGATTTCGTTGATTTTAATCGGTTCATGCGCCTATCCCAACGAACTAACAGACTATGTTATGTTATACAATGCTTTCTATAAACTTATACTAGCATATATACACAAGTTAATTAATTATTCTTTTATAACATGAACATAATGAAATTATTATAGATTCTAGGAAAAGAGGAATAGAGAAAGGTGGATCTATCAAGGGAGCAGTATTCTTGCAAATAGGGGGGATTTTTTTTTGTTTGTTCCGCATTCTCTGCTCATAATAGCACACATCGATTCTTACTTCTTGTAATGGTTTTGTGAAGCCAAAGCCACATTGCAATTAATTAAAATAATACACAACCCCATTCCTGGGAAAAGTACAAGCCAGGAAAGGCTTATAGCGGAGAGTGGAAGTTAAATTAGAATTTAATCATAAGGGGTCTGAACACTGAGTATTTTACCGCCCCGATTTTGGCTTGATTGATGAGCAGAAGTGAATGTAGTTACAATATTCTTACAATCGTTCAAAAAGAGGGCCACTATCTAAAATGAGATTTTAGACATCTATAAAAAAGAGCTTCAAAACCTCAAAAAAGACTTTTAATGGCACAAAAATTGCTTTTTAATCTTATGTAGATTCAAAAATATTCCCAAGATTGTAATAACTTTTTTATCCAACCTTTTAAGTACTTTCATTATTTAGTTAATTATTACATTTTAAAATTATAAACTTATTAAAGTTGCACAACAATAACCAATATGAAATAACGAGCCTTTTTCTTTTTCAACAGACATACTTCGTTGTTCCCATTACATATTACACGAAAAAAAATATTTAAAACATTTTGAACAAACAAAATGTCTCGAAACTATTACCTCAAAACCACCCAAACAAGACGAAGGAAGACAGGAGAGTATGGTAAGATGAGGGAGTGAGAGATGGAGCCGTTTCATATCTTAGAATATATACCTACGTAAACATATATCTATAAGAAAGTCCCCTAAATCGATTTAAATTACATCTTATAGCTCACGCTTTGCACGAAGCAAGTTTTCGTCGTGATTTTCAAGAGCTCTTTGAGTACACAGTTGTGACAGCCCTATTGCAGTTCAACTACCGGGAAAATGACAGCTGGAACATTTAGCGACCTCAAAGCCGGGAGAAGGTTGGCTGCAGTCCTGTGAACTTCCAAACCAAAGCTAGGTAATACAGTCGGTATAGTTACATTCATGCCTTCCTCCTCTGGAGATATAGAGAGTACCTAATATTGGCATCGTGACGTACAAGTGAGAGAGATAGGGGTAAGCGAGAGTTCACCGTCGGGAAGAAGAAGCCAACCGTCGCAGGAAGGAGGGGAAGGAAGATCAATTGCAGATAGAATTCGAATACTAAAGAATTCTAAATCCAGGTTTTCTATATAATATTCAAGTCTCTTTATTATAGGAAATACGTATGTAGAAATATGCAAATGAGAGGTTTTATTGTATATTTACCGACCAACAACAATGCCGAGTCTAGTTCAGAAGCCACATTTCCACTCTATATTCACTGTATAAACATTTATTTTTATGTTTCTGATTGACTGTATTTCACCAGTAATACTGTCAGTTTCCCAATTCGATTGCTTTTACGTCACTTCTACTTCCAAATGTACCCATGTTTTCTGAAACTAACAAGGCTTTTCCTACAGAAAACAACAATTCACAAGTAAAGCTAAAATAACAAGTAGATAATAAAACACTTGTCGTAGAATAATGTGATTAACAAATGTCCTAAAATGTTTCCATTCGGAGGATTTGTTTGGAAATGATTGCAATTTTCCATGTTCATACATTTTGTAAACAACAATTTTTCGGTAATCTCGGCTTGGTGTTATTACGCAAAGCGACAACCAGGCATCTTTTTAAACACCCGCTAATAATAACAAGGACCAATTTGAAGCCTCCCCATGACGTAAGAGCAGTCTTGTTACTTCGTAGTACTCCGCTGTAGGTTATTGGAGAGCTCTGTCAGGACGAATGACACCAACTGCGCAACTGACGTCTACGACAACATGATGAATTAGCACAAACTCTTCCGGTGCCAATACCTTCAGCACATTTAACATTGCCTTATGCCAGAACTTAAATAGTGTCTGAGGATAGAAAGGGAAGTTTAGTTTTGGTAATTAATTTGGATATAAAGGTATTTATCATATTTAGATCTCCCAATGCTTGACAAATTAATGGATCCTTTGATAGAGTTTTGTGACGTCTATGTTTCTGCTTTCAGTATATGATATATTGGTAGAGTTTATATCGGTGTACCATCACAGAAAAGGGTACTGTGGGTCAAATGATTTGAAAATTGTTTAGACAAGAATTGAATTTTCTTATTTTTGTATTGGTTTACAATTCTCTAATAATTATCAACATTTCTAAATAAAATATAGTTATTCTTAAATTATAACATGAGAGTTGTATCGCAAATTGTTTACTTTTCTTGGCTATTATGCTACGAGAAATATCTTATTTAAAACATCATTAAATATATGAATAATCTATAATTTTGTAAAACATTGTATGGGAAATAAATTTTCGAATTTACTTTCCATTTTAAAAATGTTATGGTTGCAATTAAAATATAATTACATATATATTATTCAACAAAGACGCATTTATTATACACAACTATAATAATCCAAATTATCACTCATTCCTACTACCAATTTTGTATAGTTGATATAAGTAACAAATAATGTAACAATAATTTAGGTGCAATATCAATAACAGCTTACCCTTGACAGTAAGCTTCCATTGACGAGGAAACTTCGTTGTCTCCAGAAGAGCATCCAAGCCTTCACTCCCCACAGAAGAGATAATATTATTAAGCTGAAGTCTGGAGTCCTTACAAAAATGATCCTTCAGAATTGAGATAGAACCTGAAAAGTTATCACCATGCCAGATTAGGTATAGGTAAGGGTTATACATACTGTTTAATTAAAAACTTGCGTCGATATAATGCGAAAATAGAAATATTTATCAGACAATGACAGTTTGGGCAGATATACTGACAGTGGGAATGTGTGAATAGTTATAATGCAAACTTAAGCAATTATTTATTACAATAAAATATTGATCGTTAGATTGAGTTTTATATTGATTTTCATATTGATGTACGTATAATTTTATTATAATAGAGAATAAAAGTATATAGACACAATACAAATTTGTAAAAAATAATTGAATATAAAAATTGATAAAAATCTTTTAAAAGCAAAATGAAAGAAAGCGAGTCATTTATATCATAAGAGACGTTTTATAATTATATTTATGTAGACACATTATCACTCATATAACAAATGGTTTTACAAGATTATGAATAAATTAATTTGATTATATTATAAATTAAACTTTTTAATTATCAATACAGAACGATATGAACACCATTAAAATGGATTAAATATTTACGAATAGAATATAACAATATTTTTCAAATAAATAAATAATTAATTAACAAATAATGTTTGTAAAAAATGCAACAATTCAAAAAAGCAAATATATTAAATATAAAAAAGTAATTCGAATAATTGGAAAAAACATATCGAGGGTTCGAAATCATAATTTAATTTAAAAATAAATTCTTAAATTTTGAAAAAATAATTTTAAACAAATTAGCAAACAGTTGAGTATTGCATATTCTAATATTTCAATAAAAACTCAATATTAATTAATTTACTCGGTTTTGTTTCTTAATTATAAATTCGATTACATTTCATATGCGTTAGAAGTTGTCATTCATTACACGGATAACATTTATAGAAACTTTCATGTCTGACGATGGTTAGGTGTGAAAACCAAAACCAAATTGAATTTGATGCATGATGTAAATGTACTTTAATATATCTTTCAACTTATTAAACTCACGAAATATTAACCAATAATGAAAGTATAAGCTTATTTGTTCTCAGCAATTATAAAAAGATTTGATTTCAATCTTGAACAATTGGGTAAATGAGCTTCGGTAATTCTATTAGCCCGATAAAATCCAGATCCCAAAATTCCATGCAGCATAAAGTTTAAGTATAAACTTCCAAAATATAAGCTTGGGAACACTCACAGAGAGAAAAGATCTCGCGTGCAAAACCACAGATTTTTAAATAGACTATGAAAGTGGTAGAAGAATAATAAGCCTCATGGGGGTCCCGATCGCACTGCGGGAAAATCGGCTAATTAACTTTGAAATTCTTTTTGAACAAGTTTTGGTGTTTACCGCCCGAAACCAATTGGTGGAAAGATGAACCAGGGCACGGGGGCAGAATATACAACAGACGAACAACACCAGCTATTGGCAATATTTGGGTCGTATTAACATAGAAATAATTAAATTAGTTGTGACTAAAAAAGCGATCGAATTGAGGATTTTCCCAATTCTCGGCAATAAATAAAAGATACTATGGCTGTAGTGGAAAAAAATTTTTTTATGAACTATAAACATTATTTGTTAATTGAAATAATATTTCTACTTTAATATAATAATCTTGAAAAGGATTTTCTTAATAATGAAGAATAAACTTGACAAACTTAATTGTCCAAAAATGAGTAAATAAAAAAACATTTTATACGCCTTACTTTTTATAATTATTTGTAAATATAAAATATATTTAAAATGAAAAAATGAAAAAATAAAGATTAAAATACGAATTATTGTTTTGTAAAACATAAAAAATAACAACTATAATAAAATAAGTGGGCGCTATTACCAAAACCATGGTGACCTTTACTATATCCACGGATGTTTGTTAAATTTCAGAAAGATAGACCATTAATCACTTTGGTCTAATAGGTTTAGTTTTCAGAATAAACCTTAAATTAAAACAAGCAACATCAACTTATTTGAGCTATAGTATATGTGAGCCAACTTTCCAGGATTTATTACAAAAAGATTGGACTTAAAATTGCTTTTTACTCATATCTATAATAGCATCGCATACCCAATCATAAATTAACATGATTTGAATCAAGTTCGAGTGACCTTAAATAAAGTTGTTATATGCAAATAAATAAAAACCTTTTTTTGTATTTCCAACTTTTAATTCCCAACTTAATAATAGTAATAAAAATAATGTTCGATATGCTTAATAAAAAAGGCCAAAAAACAAATTTTGTATAATTTGTATTAAGTTGAAGAATATACTTCGTAAGTTGTTGAATTTATCGGGTTTATCCTGTTGGGTTTCTATAAGTATTGTTCATCTCTTTAAGGAACTACACAACAGAAAATCATTTAGCTCTAAAAGTTAATCAAAAAATTCCTTTATGTTTGCACTACTATAAGTTATTTCACTAAGCTATTTCTAAAAGACTTAAACAAGTGACATATTATATTTAACAAACACTGTGAAATATTTGTCGTACAATGTTTGTTTATTTGTTCTTCAAACAAAACTATATCTCACAAAACGAAACAAGCCTGTGTATAATATCAATAGAAAATTAAATTAAATTTTCACACAAATTATCGATTTTTTAAAACCATATCTCTTTAAAAAATATATTTATATATATATATATATCGTCAGTCTGACTTTATACAAGCGTGAATGAAGCGTAAACATTATGTAAACCCTTAAGTGGAGTAGGAAAAACAATTTCCTCCAAACAATGATTTAAATAACAAGAAATATTAACAAGGTAGCAACAAAATAAATTTAAAAAGGGCTTTTTTTTCATTATTATATAATTGATAGACACATTTTTGCTATCCGATGATAAAGCATAAACAATTGAGTATATAGCGGAGTGGGGGTGGGGGTAGTGTGAGACAGTTTTGAGTAAATTTGTTGGAAATACTGTAGAGGTGAAAATCTTTTTAAAAATATGCGGCAAGAAGACCGCAATCTTCCGGAAATGATAAAAATTATTCTTCGAAATAAGAGTTATTTCAAGTGAAAAGTGTAGAATTAATTATGTTCCGTATTGATTTATTATTTTTCTACCTCAAAAGATTTATGAGAGAAATTTTGAAATATAGGAATAATACGAAATATTGAAATCACTTTTGAGGGAAAGATAAAAGAGACGTAAGAATTTGTATTATTTGTGTAGTTGCAAAACTGGATAACTCAACTTTTAGTATAGTTTCCGAAGATAACATATTTTAGTTTATTTTTTTTACTTTTAACATAAAATAGAAATGATTTGTTTAAATTTGAAGTATTTAAAAATATAAATGCTAAAAATATAGCCTCCAGATAATTTTCTAAAAGGAAAATGATCGATGCCTTAAATTATCATAAAAACAAAAAAAATCAAACAAATTAATTATCAGTTTAATGTTACGAAACAATCTTTTTTCAAATATTCAAATAAATTTGACTGATTACACGCATTAAGTAAATTAAAATTATAATATTTCCAACTCTTGTTGCTATACAATTGTCAATTAGGAAAAAATACACTGCAAAAAGGTTGATTTTAAAACTGATTTTAATTGTTTTACTTCTTAAATGCCCTAGAATTAGAAGGTCAACTATTCACTATTTATAAATCTAGTTAGTATTTTAAAATTTTATTAAAATGAAAAGTAACAAGATAAAAATCACAATAAACTGTTTCCACTTTTTATTGATTATATATTGGAGTTCCTGTTTAAAATCTTAATAAAATCTTTTCCGTGAATTGTACATAATAAATGAGCACACGAATCCGAACGCCCCATGTTTGCTCCTTATCAAATATTAAAAGGTTGATCCCATAACCTACTATATAACTATTAGAAACTGGTAAAGATCTTCTTCACCCACCATGGTACCTTTATTTCTAGGTCGAAAATTAATAGCGTAGAGGGGAGTCATCCATAATCAAAACTCTGAGCTTATAACGATGCTATCTTTCCTGTTTCAGTTTGTTCTAAACCACCAACTAAACTATTTTCAAGGTGAAATAAATCAAGGAGCAAAACCAACAACAGCACTAAACACTTTGGCAATCAAATTATATCGAAGACCGATCGATCGATTAACGTGAATTATAAAGCAAGTCGTCGGGTCGCCACTCTGGAGTATATTATCGGCGTAATTGGTGACAAAAAAAAACAGATCACTGTGAAGGTAATATTTACAGAGGCAGGCTCTGATCAAGTATATAGCTATTAGGATTTGAGTAGAATTCAATCAGTGGAAAACTGATCTTCGCACAAGGAAAATGTTCAACGGGGGAGAACACACCCGATCATGTTTTTCGCAGCAGCTGCAGCACAGTGGGGCAACAATTAGTTAATAAGTTAACTAGAGCTTACAATATCAGACATGGAAGGAATGGATCAATAGTCGGGATCGTTTGATATATACGATATTTATCGGAAATAATTAATATATTTGGGAATAATTTATTGAGGCATACTGTTATGGTAGACAAACACTTTTTTTAAATCAAAAGCATGCAATGTCTCCGAAATAGGTCGAACTTATGACCGCACTTGTGTCCAGGAGCGTTAAGCAACAAAAAACCCAATCAGCAGGCAAACTTGAAAATAATAGAGTAAGTTATTAGCAGAGCTCAACCGACTCCCTCGGCCGAGTAATATCGCTGGCCAAATTGAATTGTCTCTGCAAATCATCCCTCCCAAGTTTCGCAGGCAGTTCGTTTAGAACTGGCATTTTCCTTTCGACTAGGACTGTTGGAACACTATCAAATTGGATTTACTTTTGAGCTGATGATAGATTAATGCTTTGAAGAATAAGAAGAGCGATTAGGAATATCCCAATTTGGGAGAGGGGGGTTGGTTGGAGGTATGATCGAAGAAGGATAGGAAAACACATCAAATTGCAATTTTGCATGTTTCAATTATTTTGATCAGAATTATATGGCGGAAATGTTTTCTGCATCTGTCCGTGGATGGCTTCTTGAAGTTTTGTTCTAGCGTTATTTACAGGAGAAGAACTACAAGCATCGCTGAGACTTCTTATAGGGAATGTATTCAACCGGAATAAATAGCGCAAATTTAGGCGTAATTGATGCGAAGAAGATAAATGAAAGTTCTAATTGATGCAACTCAATGTACAGCTCAAATAACTTAGTAAAGTAACTACCTCTAAGATTAAGTATTAGAATATTATAGTTGTTTACCGTCAAGTTTATATAATTTAAAATATTTAACTTGTATTTCTAATAATACACTAAGATAGTAACAATAATATGAGAATTAAGATTAATTACAAATACGTATTATGCTTCTTATCAAAACTTGAAAGGTAGTCTTGTCTTACTTGAATAGAATTTTTACTTTATATTAGCGTTAAAATAAAACAAAAATCGGCAGATACATACTTATAAATATGCACAGTATATATACGGAAACTTTTATAGAGTGATTTGTACTGTAGATTATTTATGAAGGCCAACTGATCTCATTTCAAAAGAATGTTTTGGTCTCTATAAAGATATGGCATATAGATAGTTAGTAAAGCTAATGGAATTTCACTTGTGTTTAGACATTATTGCAAAATCAAAGCGGAATAAGGAATATCACATGAGAAATCTTCACTTTCCTCATATAATGTAGATGCTTAGATAACGAAAAATAAATTGGAGCAATATGCACTACACAAAGTTATTATTCAAACATTTTTCGTTCAAAAAACTTTAATGGGATGTTATAATTTTAATTATTAAATAAAATATAGAATTTAACTTTTATTCTGTCTCCTCCATATTAGAGGAATCCAACAACTTTATTTACTTCTGAAATACAAACTACATAATAACATTCTAAATGTATTGAAACCAACCAATACATTTATTTTCCGACCTGCCTTCATCCATGTATTGTTAATTAACATCAATACTATAACATCACCATCCTTAAGAAGCATAACCTATTTATATATTATTATAACCATAGTGGTAATACAGAGAAAGATCTTAAAAGGTTTATAATGACTGATCTTTACCTCCAGATAAGTCCATCTGACGGATCCAAACTGATACCACACATAGAACTAAAGTTAAATAAGTAGAATATTGCATTTTATCAGACTATAGATATGATTTCTACATTCGACAGATGACATTTATAAAGATGAATACTATATAGACCAAACTAAATGAATATATAAGTATTGGTATAACACCTATTTTCCAGATCAGTATGTTCAGAATTAGGGCGGATGACCTTAACGTATCCATCCACAGCTTAGAAATTAGAACATTAGAAGTAAAATGATTTGATTTATTGGGCTAATTTATGTTATATTTATATATAGCTGCAATACCATATGTGTAATATCATATACGCAAATATATTCCTTCACAAAATTATGATTATATTTTAACTCAAAAGAAATCAAGTATCATCATTTAATTATATTTTAATTTTCAAATTGTATATTATAGTTAGCAAGTTAAAGACAGTAAATTAGAATATTATTGTAAAAATCCATTTTTAAATGAATTTTCTGAAAAAACATATAATTAAACTAACTTGAACTATCTTTAAGTAAATTGTATTCACTTTTAATTATAATATATAGCATAACAATATTACAGTTCAATATGTTACTAGTATATATATATCATGTCTATAAGTTAAAAATGTTGTTTCTGATTTTCCATTAAATATTCAAAATAACATTAAAATCGATATTACAATATTTTTACAGAAAATAGGGGGGAAACTTTTTGAACAAGCCGATATATAGATATATATATATCTTACATTTGAACACAAATCCTCGATATCATATTTTATAACTGCGGAGAAACAAATACTTGGTAAATATTGAAAGAGAGCAAACATGTCATTTAACAGTTTATGATCAACAATATTACGAAGATGCGAAAATCCAAAATCTCTGCTGAATATATTGAGCTAATGTTTTTTAAACAAAAATAAAAAATACATTTTTTTGCTCTGTTTGAGTTTAATTAAAGCGTTAAATTTGCAGGAATAATAATTATTTCGAACTAAAAATTCTGTACTTAATTATATAGAAAAAACTAATTTTATAATTATTAAGCGCACTATACTTTAACATGTAGTATTAACAACAGTTTCTTCGATAAAATTGTTACAATGCTCACCTATCGTTAAAAATTCATTTTTCTTCTACACTGCACAGAAAATGTAATACAATCTTCTTTCTTACGGAGCAGTTTTCTCCCTGTTACACTACACGCTTTCACTTGAAGTATGTAGTTAAAAAATAATTATTACTTTTTGAAAAAAGAGGTAAGCTTAACTCACGTAATTAGCAAACGAAGCACGAAATAGATTATGGAATATTTCTTTGTAGTTGTAGTTCTTTACAAAAATAGGCAGATGTACACTGCGAAAGAGTCTCTTTGAAAGTAGTATAAAATCAATCAATATTGTTGAATTTTTTATTCATTTCAAATTAGAACTTTGTTTTAAAGTATTCACAAAGTGAAAGACGCGGACTATTCAAAGTATATCCTCAAGGAATGAAATTGAAACATGTGGTGACACAATAGACGCAGAATAATCGTAGTCGAGTTGGTTCAGTACCTATATAATATAATTAGTAGTATCACTGACCATTTATAGTTAACAATCCAGATAAATTATGGATCAAGAGACTACAGCAGCTTCTCTAGTTCTAATTGCATTCCAAGCAATACAGCAATTAAGTAAATCTCTCTGAATCGAATGGCAAGTTTGAAGAATTAAATCTACGCCAATGACACTTTACGAGGAGATCAGAGGGGAGGGCAGGGCAGGGGAGGAGAGGGGGGGGGTGGATAGAGAGCACTTGGTGAATATTCACTAATCCTTGTATAAACCAGCAAACGACAAGCAATTCTGGTTCGCCGGCTATGAACAATTTTCCTGGTGTATAGTTCTATCTCTCTCTCTCTCTTATCTGTCTTTCTTTTTACAAACCAATTCCAATCGGTTGCTTCAGACAGACGGTTGGAGGAGTTTGAACAAACCAAAAGCATCTCAGTCCCCCCCCCCTCACCCCAGTCTCAGTTTGATCCTTCTAAAACCGTTTAACAATGATTTAAATTGCATTAGGAAGTGTTCTCTAGACGAAAGATTCTTTTTTTTCAAAATGCAACCGAACCGCAACAAAATGGAGTCTGTATATGATTTATAAATAAAAAAGATGTATAAACTTTGAATCCTGTAAAAAAACATTATTTTCAAAACGATAAAATCTCATTATTACAAATCTGATTCACTTCAGTTGATAAAATTGAATTTTAGCACCCCGCAATGTAATAAATATTAAAGATTTAAAGTACACATGATTTAATGGCGAAATTTAGAAGAAATGAAGGTTCTATTATTCTGAATGTGGTAAATTTATTAACCAAATACTGAATTTGTACCATCCTTAAAATTAAAAAAAAGAGTTTTAAATGAAAATATATTTGAAATGAAATAATTTAAAATTGTCAGTGTTTAGGAAGGGTGATCATAGCATATGTTCTATGTTCAATATGAAATGGATATTCAGGAAAATAACCAAAAACATTCAACATGTAAATTATGTTTCAGTAATTTCAAAGTCAGTCTGTAAATTAATTTTTAAAGAAATGTTAAAATAATTGGATATCACAACCCCCTCTGATACCTACAATGTCAATCAAGATAAAGTCCAGCTGTTTGAAGGAACTGTTCGAATATATGAAGCTGTTGATAATTTTAAAAATGTGAGATGGAATAATAGAGTTAAAATAATTAATACTTAAAATCTATCAATTTTGTCTTGGGAATTTTCCTATTTCTAAGATTAATCAGTACATTTTAGTAAATAGTTTATGAATACATTCTCAAACAGAAAACAGTTATTTGATAATTGAATTTGGTTTTCGACTTCGTGATATAACCTATATACACATTTATTAGAAGAGAAAAAATATTGTTAAAGCAACCACACAGCCGTTATGTTAATATTGTACACAATATAAAATTGGATCTCAACAAACCGATCCGAAAATCTCCTGCAGTTAGATGTTGGATGAGTCGAGGAGTATTAAGTAAGAAGAAAGAATAACAGTGCAATATTATAGCTAATTTGATAGGACACGTCCATTCAATCCGTCAAAATAGTGACATAAAAGCTGTTCTGGCTGGCTTTGTTAGTCAGTTAAATAAGATAAAATTAGATATTTAATATCAGAGAGGTAACGAAGATCGGACTGGACGGAACTAGCCAAATAATAAGTGACTTCCAATAATTGAACCCTCCAAACATTGGACTAGTTAGTTTTCGCATGCCATTTGGACAGTTTGACTGGCCCATTTTCAGCTAAATAAATATAGTGGTTTAATTTGTTGACAAACGCCACATTCCAATTTGTTTTGGGAAATTGCAGTATAGGTATATCAGGAAAAACCAACAGTGTATGCTACACTATTGTAACTATTTATTATGCGTGTTAAATACGTATTTGCGACATAAAAATGATACCGCCTTTAGAAATTGTAGTTCAAATTTCTTGAAGAAAACGAAAAAAACAATGTTCTCTAATATTTTCTTGGGAGAGTAAAATGTGTGGTTCTAGCGAATAGTGAATGGAATGAGCAACACAATATGCAAATTCGGGGCTAATTTCCAAACATTGTTCAAACAAGATATACCAGTTTTCGTTGATCAAGACCCATCAAAGTCGACAAATAAGACCAGTAAGATTAACAGATGTAAATAAGACCCCCTTCTGACTATTCAATGGGTATTGATTGAGCATACTACTGCGGTAAATTGTAGTTAGACTTCTTCGGTGGATATAAATTGCTGACCAAATGCTCTCTTCACCCAAAGGAAGAATATTATATGGCCGGGAGAACGGATTGTTCAAGCTAATAACACAGTCGTTATGTATTATTTAAGCTACCTTGTGTACGAATATCCACAGTTGACCTCTGAGGCGTATCTCAGAATACAGTAATAATCATTAACAAAGTAGTTAAGATGATAAGATTATAAACAGAATAAATTGTACTGCTAGGAATAGGATAATGTCTACAAGCTATAATATAGTCGAAGGTTTTACGATTTCTGTAAGCGGTTGCAAGTTAATATGTATTGTTTATTTTAAATGTGTCCACATTTTTAAAATAAATAAATCAATTAATGGTTATTTATTGATTTAAAATATTTCTTAAACAAAGGATTCAATTTAAATGATGAACAGCGTTAGCATTGTTTAGAATTACTTAATATTAGACACTTTTAAATGATCGTTTTACGACCAATTTTAGATCAAAAGCTAACTAAATTTACATTTTCATTTCATGTTGTTAAAATTCAGCTCATTTCTAATGTATATTGAAAAAAAAATATCAAAATCGGTTGAAGTTTAGGGGAAGACTGAAGAAGAAGAAAAATAAATTCAAAAAATTGCGATTTTTGACAGTTATAACTAAAGATCTATAAAAGATATTAACGTGAAATTTGGAAATCACATAACCCTAACCTAACAATTGGAATACGGCGCTATTCAAAGCGTATAAAATTATGTCGACACCTCTTACAGTTTTTTATGATGACTATTTCAAAAATGTCTAGTTTGTGCTTATACTATAATACCTACAGTGCGTAGGTTGCCCTCGAGTTCTTAAGCATTGAGCTAACAACCTACTACCGTGTAGGTTTAAATATTAATTTAATATTATTAGCATCAAAATAATTACTAATTCTCGAGCTCTATAACAGACGATAATTTATTCATCCAATCTCAACTATCATGCATCCTACACTCATTCAGACGAATTATATTCTGAACTGCTTGTAATGTCTAATGTCTATTCAAATAAAATATGAGCGACGCATTCAACTGGACAACCTTTGAACAGAGTGTGTTTCTTCGTAGAAGAGAACTGTTCGTTTACAATGTACAACGGAAGTCGCATTATTTCCTCTCCCTGTTCTACTCTCCATAAATACAGACACACATTGCAGCCTCCTGCTTTAGGAAACAGTTTTGCGAATAACCGTACCATTCATTCAGAATCTATTAATCGTGCAATATGGAGAGATACAAACTATTAAATAAATGTTAGTCAAGTCCTATCAAATCTTCAGATATAAGTAAAGTTAAGAAGCCCGTTTATGTGTCTGTTTTTGTCCAATATATAAAAGACAGTTTCAGATTTTTTTGATTTAAATATTTGACATAATATTGAAGACTTGGAGAATATTCTTTCAAAAAGTTGACAAGAACCTACATATTGAAGTCTTTTTTAACTTTAGTGTCTTCATCCTTCCGTTATTACTTATTTTTATATATTTTCTTTAAGAAATCAATGTTAGCTCAAAGGGGATTTCCACATTTGAATATATTGTATAAAATATAGCTAACAACTTATCCAAAGAAGGTTTTATTTCATCTAAAATCCATATAAAAATTCATTATAATAAAGGCTGGTAAAAGATTAAAGCTAGTATTCGTCGGTAGAAAACGGTTCCCTTAGTCAAAAGCAGAGCATAAAAGTAGTATGGTTGGATTGTTTCTATAACAATTAATTCATTGGACAGGTCTCTCAACCAATCAGAATAGAGATTAGATTATCAATAGAATGTCAAGTATTTAAAGTGGAAATACCCTATACTACTCATTCAAAGCTTATCCACTATGATTGATCAAACATGATCAGGGTAAACCTTATATATAGTAAATATCGAACCCTTTTGATGTTTTATATATAAATAAATTGTATTGGTTACATATATATTTATAATTAATAATTTCGAACTTCAAAATATGTAACCCTTTTTTTCACAGTATCTTATATTCTTAGTTTTAAATATATTCTCATAGCAGAAAGCTGATTGAAACCTTATTGAAAACTGTCGAAATAATATCTGCATATGTGAAAACTATTTTGTAAAGCTACGAAAAGTTTATATTTAAAGTAATAATAAATTAGAGTTACAGGCTTCCTTTCTCGCATGACAACAACTACCTATTAATTTATGATTTTTTTTGTAAGCAAAAAATATTCTGCAAATAATTAATAAATATATGGAAATACAGAACATTAATTTCGCTGATAAAAAATGTATCCTATTATGCTATATGGACAGTTGTATGCTATTTTGTTCACAGTGGTGATACATAAAGAGATATATACTGAAGAGAAAAAATACAATTACCACCGCCATTACTGACTAAAGGGTATAATAGTTGCAATCATAATTTGTACCCTTCCTTATTCCTACTCAAAATTGCAAATATAATTATTCTTTAGTTATATATAATGCAAGAGATATTTATAATGAATATGAGAAATCCAATTTCGATATTGATTGACATATGGTTTTATTGTCCTATGGCAAACCTGTAATGCAATATTAAAATTATATTATATTTCAGAATATTATCATTCCGTTTGTGGGTAAACTGTTTATTGCTTTTAAATATAGATAAAGCAATTATATTCTCAGCAGTAAATAATTTGTTTGATAAACGCATAGATTGAATTTAGATGTACTTTAAATCTATATCATGAATACAAGTTGAATGCCAAAATCCGTATAGTAAATATCTTAAATATTGTAAATATGTCACTGATATGTATAATATATTTGTGAAGGTTTAAAATAAATAAGAAAACTGTAGATGAAAGTAAAATTCAAAAATTCAAAACAAAATACATAGAGAACTTTTGAAGTATTTCTCAACTATATATAGCAAAGGAAAAAGATTGTCTAAAAGTCTACGTTCTAATTATTGGCAGTACAATAATAATAATAATAATAATAATAATAATAATAATAAGCATTGTATACATAAATAGATAGGCAGAGGAACTAATACATCAAAGCCATTTTAAGATATGTATTAAGTACATTAAATAATTGGATGCAATTTTCTATTATTAATATTACTAACAACAGTAGTGTCGCGATTTGTGTTTCTATAATACGGTGATAAGCAGCGAAGAATATGAGGTATACAATAATAATATATATACAACAGCACACATATAGTATGGAAAAGATCTGGTGAAAATACATCAAAGCAGAGTTATAAAGGTAATATATACGACTGTGCTGTTTCAGTGTTTTGGCGTTATTTAAACTACACACACCCAAACATATTGTTTAAGATAGATAAAAATAAAAGAAAAAAGTTATGGGATAACCTAGATTTGCGTCATGAATAGTGAGATTACTTAACACGATCAAAGCTAAACGAAGCTTTCTCTATTAGCACGGAAGATCCTTAATTATATTAGAAATTTGTCTGCATGCCATATAGAAGATAAGTGACAAGGAAATCATCGGAAGTATAGTAAGTACCTCAGTAAGTACGTATATTATATGCTTACCATGTTAGATGTACCCTATAGGTACATAATATAAATCGCATATATGTGGTGATCCGTGATAGTATATAAATGATAGGCTATCACAGTAGCGATCGGTTTTTAATTAACTCAAGCTTGCAGCTATACCAAGTTCCAAACGGGAATTGATCCCAAAGTAGGTTCACTTTTGAAAGCCCAGCTGTCAGTTAATTTTAATTGGAGTTACAGTAGATTCCATATAGTTATTTCCATAAACACTGTTTGCCAAGTAACAACCGTATTATAAATAACAGTTGGTTATATTATAATTCGTGACGGCATAGATCAGACCTTGTCCTCATATAAAATGGTTATGCTTTGTTTTCGTTTTTTGTTTTTGATAAATTGTTTTTTTTTATACTAATATTAATATTTAAACTTTAAAAAAATATATTGCATACAATATGTTTTTAATTTGTAAAGTGGGATTATTCATATATACATAAATACTCATAGCACTGCAAACTGTATACAATTATAATTTATAAATTTGACATATCTAAATGTAAATATTCTGGGACTGATAGTAGACAGACAATTATTTTATAATGTTTAATACCAAAGAAAGTCATGTAGTTTTAATATTTATACATATTTTGTTAAGGAACGATATATGATAAACTTTTTAAATTATTAATTTTTTTAATGAATTATGTATCTGCTTTAGTATATTCATATTGAATTCATTAAAACTATTGTTAAAATATTGCTAGAATTTTAATAATAATTATGAATTATAAGGAAGACAATTTAAATAAGAGAATGTAATTATAATGTTAGGGTTTAATAATTTAAAACTAACTGCAAATAGAAATCACTAAATACAATATATTGTTTTCAAGATATAGGCTAAACGACAATCAAAAACTATTTTTGAAGGAATCCATTTAGTAAACATTATACACAAATGAAATAGGTATGTACATTTTCATTAAAATAAAAAAATTAAATTTACTAAATATATAGTTGACACTAAGTTGATAGTTATCAGGAGTTAAGGTTATATCTTTTTTGTGTTAAACTTCTAATGGTTAATATTAGTTTCACACGAGACAGAATAATTTTGTACACTATCCGAAATAACATTATCAAGTTTATATAATGATAATATAACATTTATGTTTGGAATTGCATAGTTCTGTATTAAGAGGCATCTTTTAAATGATGTAATAATATTTTGATTCTGATTTAGGGGGAGGGAGTGGGTATTTGTGTGTTGCGGTGATTAAAGTGATAAAATGGTAACAGTAGGGATTGAGAGTGAAAGTATAGGGACAAGAATGTGAAGTGTGAAAGCCTTGAATAGATATATCGATTTAATAAATTACATAATTATAATTTATTATAATAGGTATATATAATTTGTATACACACACACACGCACACAAAAGCTGAATTGTAATTGGCTGAGAAATGCACACACAGTTTTGATGAGTCATTATCTGTAAGATTTGTAAATTTCAAATAAATCTAAATCTTTTTAGTCGATAAATTACAAAAAAATATAAAATAAATTACAATTACAATTAGATTTAATCTTACAAATCTACAGAACAAACAACTCATCGGATTTGATTAAGAAACATAAAGTGAAACAAAATCAAAGTGAACAATTAATACTTACTTGCTGAAATATGTGGATAAATAAATAGACAATACAATATAGAAAACGTTAGATAGAACATTTGTAAAGGAATGTAAAAGATGGAGCATTAATTGAATAATCTTTCCCCGGGGCCGTATCGATTTCGTTTCGCATAGAATAGATAATTTGTTTATACATAAAATTGGAATAGAAAAAGATGTTATAGATAGAACTCTAAATTTCACCAATTTAACACCAGCTTCTTATAAATACTCTATTTAGAGTGAGGTGCACAACCATAATTAGTATAACCATGCAAATATAGTAAATGTTATCAACTAAAATATAATTATATAGCAATTATGAGCATATTTTAATCACCATGTTAGAAAACTATTAATTATATATATTTTTTTTTAAATCTTCCAATTCAAAAAATATAGTGAACCAAACAAAACTACACCAAATTAAATATTTTTAAACAAAATTGCGAATATTAGCAAATAGTACTTATAAGTAGTGAGTGAAAAAAGCTTTAATTTCTTACCGGGAAGTTCAAATTGAATTTCTGGCATGTTTTGCTTGTCTTTGTCTTGGAAGTAATATTTAAAAGGTGTCTTAGATTCTTTGTCTCTTGGTGGCTGGTAGATGTTGACGGGTGTTCCTGCCTCCTTGTACAACGGCTGGTTGCTATAAATCTTTGAGATATCCAAATAGCACGTGAGATTATAGAGATTACCAGTGCTATACAGAAATGGTCTGGCCACTTGCATGAGAACATAACGTGCGTTAAAATGCCTCATAATTTTTGGTCGGCCTTTCTTGAAGTCTTCCTCACTCTTGAGCTCATGAAGGGCATAGTCGCGACCACTCGAAACTTCCTTATCCGAAGTCCATCCGCGAAGAATGGCCTCTTTGGGAATGTCAAGTTTGGTCGAATGCTGGACGCGAATACCGCCCAGTTCGGTTACATTGCCACGATGGAACTGGCGGTTAGTGGAGTACACGGTCTTCGTTAACGGGGTGCTCTTCCATTCATGTGGGTTTCTTCCGGGAGTTTGTGGCAGAACGAGAGTGTACCCAACACGATAGAGGATTTTAGGAGGGGAGTAAGACATATGGCACATAAAGGAGTTATTTTTGAAATCAAACTGCGGACTGATAGTGAACTTCATAGTGCTTCCTGAAATATTGAAATATGAAATCCCGCTTTAAATATAATTAATTTTGTTTCGACTAAGTTAAATTTCTTTTTCAAACATAATTCATAATAATAATAACAGTTAAATATTTATAAAGAGCCAAAGATTGTAAAACAATGTCTACAGTGATTACAACAATTTACCTTCAAGGCAGACCTCTTGATCGAATCCCTGTCTTTTGCGGTCTTCAGGATAGCACTTAGGCGAGTAATAGCTTCGACAGTGGATTTGGTTATAGCATGTTTTGCCGCAACACTGGTTGTTGTCGTCGTTTTTGTTCCATTTGCCGTTCATTGCCGCTTAAAATGAAGTAAACCAAAATATACAAACTTAGAAAAAAACTAAATAGAATGGAAAACAGATGTTAAAAGAAGTGGAGGAAAATGTGAGAGTGAAGAGAAGAATGTAAAACAGGAATGTGAGAAAGAAAGAGGATTGAAACGATAAAAAGCAGAGAGGAAGAGGATATAAAGAAGAATGATAAAGGTAGAGGATAGTAAGGAGAAAATAAAGAGAAGATATTCTTGTTACCTCGATATGGATTGTCCCTTTGAGAACAGCGTCGTCTCTCTTTATCCAAACACGTTGAACAACCTCGACGACTGGTATCGCAGTCCGCATCTTTGTGCATTGATTCCTTCTCAGTAATAACAGTTTCGAAAAGATCATTAACCAATGGTGTGTTTTGTGTACAGTAGAAACTGTTTAGTTCTGAAGGAAGATTCGAAGCTTTCTGAAAGATTAGAGTCATTGTTGAACATGGTTTAATCATTAACTCAAATAACTGCGTTCATGCGTACATATTTCTTACAATCAATTGAATTTAAAATAAATTAAGTCTATTAAATCTAATTCAAAATATTCATTGAAAAGTATTCAAATATACTAAATACAAGTATTAAAATGTCTAATATAATACACTACTAAAAAGTAGCACACACTAACTAACATTTTAATCAGAGCTCTTTAAGAATAAGTAATCAAACTTTAAATGCTTTAAATCACGACTTGCAATCTGGTTGAATTGGGGTTATATAACACAAAAATTAATCTGTTGAGTTGAACAAAAGTTACAGTAATAATATTATGAGTAGTAGATATTTATAACATTAGCAGTCGTTACGTCATACATAATTTAGATTGTTGTCATATTAAAACACATGCTAAAAAATATTCATCTTTTAAAAAATAAATTAGAAATGAAATCATTTCTCCTTACAAAAATAGCATAGAAAAAAAATATAACCAATATAAGTTCTTTACTATTATTTTTACAATAATCGTAGTATCTCATAATATGGAAGCCGTTATCAAGAAGCGGATGACAGCTGGATATTTGAAATATTTTTATCTGGTTCAGATGTCCTTCTTAACAAACCGGAAATTAAAATAGCTCTTTTGATACATAAAGGACTGCATATTCCACGGGATTATTAAAGATTCTTCAGTGATGATATCATTACCATTCTAGAGAATTAGAATTATTTTTTCTCTCGACTAAAACGAAGAATTGATAACGATTACTTCGTGAAATACAATGAAGTCGCGTAGCATGACCCTATCTCCAACACCGCACAGATTAAAAGCACCAATTATAAAAACTGTTAAAGAAGAAATAATAATTAGGTTAACTAAATAATTGAACTAGTTCAAGATCAAAATAGTCAGGTTCCTAATAAAGGCTACAAATATGAATTGTATAGAAAAATGAAGGTTAAACTGATTCCGCTTCCTTTTACATATTATTGTAATGTAAACTGATAGCCGTCAAACAAAATACCTAATTAAAATAATAATAAAATGTCAAACAATTACTATATCCTTTGATATAAAGCCAACACCAAGTGGAAGAATACGAAATATGATGGAAGTGGGGAAGGAGACACTTTCTATTGAATTATTGTGATGTTCGTATGTGTACGGTTGTTCGTATGCTATTGATTATGTTGTTTGTAAAGCATGCGAAGCGATCATTTAGGAAAACTTCAATGGTTGAATGCTATCTTCAAAATGATATATTCTGTCCAAACTATGAATTCATCCTTAATAAAAAATCAATATCGAGGTGGATGACACAATGGTTTCATTGTAAGGCAAATATAAGATGACGGAAAAATCAATTAAAGATTGTAAATTGTGGCAGCATTTATTCCGAAATTATGCTTTATTTTATTGTTGCTTATATTAAATCATGTTGATTGCGAGTTTAAATATATTTAAATAAAATTTTGAATATTCAATTTATTCTCAATCAAAATAGAATAAATAAAAATTGGAATATTTGTAATAAAAAAGGTGCATTAATTAAATATTCTAGAAACTGAAACTAGCAATATTTCGCAGCATTAGCACATGAAAACTAAATCTATTTATTGAATATGTTAAACTGTTATCAAATATTTTTATTTTGAAAAATCGTTACGCAGTAAAATCAGTTATTTCGGAAACCCATAGAAATAGAACATAAAAAATGTTTATTTATTAATAAAAACAAATTTAATGTCTGGTCGTTAATTTAATCAATTCAGGTATAACTATAATTAACAATTATAATATATATATATTAATTCACATGAAAATTGCAAACTATAGACAATGTTTTGAAAAGTATAGGAATAGTCACATTTTCATTTCATCAAACAGTTAATCATTTAAAAACGATTTTATAGTCCAATTTTCATTTTCAAAAGCCCCTTTCTATAAAAATACAATAAAATCTACATGTACAATATAATTACGATAAAAAGGTGAAAACAATTTTAACCATTAATGAAAACAACTTTAACATAAATAATTTTAAAAGTTGAAATTTATAAAAAATAATTTATAATAATGATTATAATAAGTTCAGAAACAAAAATGTGAGTACTCCAAACCCCCACTCCACCCAATACATCCCCTTTATTAAAGATGTAAAAACATAACACTCAGTAATATAAAAATTAGAAAGATCACAGAACCCTGTAAATCATTTAAGTTCAGAACACTTTTTCTAAAAGCTTCTTCATAAACATGTGAAATCTCGTGTATTGTTTGAAATGTCAAATGCGAGCAAAGTTTAATAGTGAATTAAAGCAAGCATCATATTTAGCAAACACTTAGTAACTTTTGACGATTTGATCATGTCTCAGAAAATGGTTGTGAGAATGAGTTAGGTCGTGTGAAAACCAGAACAAATGTGATTATCATCAATCGGAGCAACATAATATATAACAATTCAATGACTGTTATGTGGCTCATTTAAATATTATTTTTAAATGCAGAGACCCAGCCAGGCGGTCGACGGAAGAAAGAAATGAGGGGGGCGGGGGGGTGGAGAGGGGAGGGAGAGAAAGATGGACTTACATCGTCAGCTCGTAAAATTGCTCCTTTTAACTGGATTGTTTTGGAATAGGAACAGGAAAAACCAGATGAGAACACATGTGAGAAAACAAAAAATAATAGAGATATAAGTAGATGTTGCCTTCAATAAATCAAATTCGTGTTAGAAAATCAAATTGTTAATACGGTTTTGCTGTTGTTCGAATTAATTGAGTATTATCGATTTGTTTGCGTATTTTGCCGTGGCTCAAATGCACATTTGAAAATTAAACTTGCCGATGGAAGCTGTGAATAATCATAATTATTAAACTAAATAACAAATAGACAATGACACAATTAGAACATAAATGAAACTAAAAGCCAATGACAAAATAAATATAATATTTTGAAACTGAAACCAAAAACTTCCATTAAAAGTAAAATTGAGTCAGGAATAATCGATAATTTTCTTGAAAAATATTCATCATAAACTGTGCTATAAATGAGTCTCTGGAGTCTTCTTATAAATAAATTAAAATATTAGAAGATCTTACTATACTTAAAATTCCTTAAAAATCATATAAAATGGTGATGTTGACAGACCAAAATATCTCACATTAATTTAAACATTAAAAATCAATCATTTACGACTTTTATTCAAAAATCGTAAAACAAATTAGAACCTTAAACTAATTCGCTTATATAACATTATAGAAAATTATTGTTCTGATACTGAAATAAACGTCACATGCTGAGCTTGGAGATATTTTGTGCAGCTGTCCAAAATCTTCAAACTTTCTTTCACCAAAGTTAACCCGAAAATAGAAGACAGATTTACATAATATACATTAGAACTTATAATACGATGGCCTCCCCACGGAACGGGCAGATATGGTACACAATAATGCAGCTATTTCAGAGAAAAGGGAGTGTTCAATGATGGAATCGAAAGAAGGAACGCTGGGGATGAATGGATCCAGTGTAACGCGTGACAAACAGGCGACTTACATTCTGCGTGCACTTCCCGTTGAGGGACCGAAAGTAGTAAATCTGTCCGTCGAAGTAGCTATCTGGACAGCGATGGGGTCCCCGACGTGTTTTGGGATCACAAATGATCTTTTTGGCGGTTGTGTGGCGATTCTTATGCGGAAACATTGTCAAATAGTAATGATCAGGTAAGGGGTGTCTACAAGAAGACAGAGAAGGATGTATATTATGAGTGAAAGATACTGGCAGTTTATCGACACGATTATTTATGCTGGCTCTGTCTTTTCAATTCGCAAAGATTGTTGAGAAAAAAATATATCTTAATCAATTTAAATTGGCTTTGACAGAATATAAAATGACACGAATATGCGAACAAGGCGCGATCACATGAAATGGATAAATTACTACATCGACGATTGAAACCTTCACTTAGAATACGTTGACTGACTGACTGGCACAGAATAAGACATAGCGGAATCACTTATCCCGTTTTAGCTAAGTACAGTTGGCAGGTAATAAAAAGATAATTTATTTACGTATAGTATACTATGCTGTGCGTATATTTGTTCGTTTTTGATAAGCGATCTACTTACAAATAAATTAAAACAAATTTTGCTGTCAAAGATTGTGGTGACTGGGTTTGAAAGACTCTGTATTAATTTGGAAATGACGATACAATGAAAGCATTAACTCAAAACACACACAATTATATATAAATGGTCAAGTTCAAGGTATCTATAAAATTTATTTTCCCAACTTTCACATTGTTGGATGATTAGATTAAAAATTGAAGGAAAAAAACACTTCCACTCATGATGTATAACACGTTGGGTTTACGATCCTGCGGCCACATTACCTGCAGTGTGTTTTCATGAGTTTTTTAATTGGTTCGAACAGATGGTTCATGTTGCTTTTTGTCTGCTGAGACTTTAGAACAATCTCGTTGTCACTCTTGTGGTCAACGTCGTCATAGCGTGGAATCAGGTTGACCTTTTCCAGAGTGACGTTGACAATCAGACCGGACAGGCGATCCTAGATTCCATAAAAGAGGAGATATTTATTGTAGGAAGATCCATTTCTGCCATTTCTAAACAAACACTACGTAATTGCTAAAAGCACAGTCGTTAAATAAGTTAATCAATAACAGTTTTTGGTATCAAACTTCATAAAAAAAGAAAGAAGTTATATAATGATATTTTCTAAAGTCTATATTTATTTAAAATTTAAAAATAATTTGAATTCTTTATAAGATAAATGCTAATAGTAAACCAGAACAATAAATACTTATTCTACATCGATTTTATCCATGATTGTAATTAACAAATTATTCATTCAAAATATTATAAAGAAATGAATTTATATTTTTTGAATATCTACTGAAAAAAATATAAATGTAAAATAACACTGTCTGAATCGAATTAACCACTAAATCTACAATGAATAGATAAAATGTAGTTTAAATCGAATCAAAAATTCCTTAACAAACGTTTCGGCTAAACAGTGTATGAGCAAAATGGAATAGTATTGTAAATTTTATTTAATGTAGTTTTAACCATAGAGTAATTATACATAGAGTTTCAACTCTTAATGATTATTTATGCAGTTTAATACTACTCTTCGTCTACCCGTAAGCTTTTTCGAAATATTTATTTAAAAAAATAGAATTCAAACAGTTTTTGATATAAATGTAATTAATTATACTTTACAGACAATTATATATATTCAAATTGTTTAAATATTGAAGTTTGCTGTTAAAAATGAATTTAATTAAAATATATAATACTCCTCTTTGTCTACCCATTTATGCAAACTTTATAGAAATACAACGATTTTTCATCGTATTGTTTTCAGCATATGAAATCAATAAGAGTTGAAACTCTGTGTATAATTACTCTATGATTTTAACAGTGTTATTTTATTTTTATGGTATTTTACCTTTATATTTTTATTATGATCCTCTCTTACACACTCGACATATTTAATATCTATATAACTGTAATTATATTATTTTAAAAATTATGGTATGGCTATGGCCTAAGGAAAATTGAACAAGTCTTAAATCTTTGTCCAAAATCAGTGGTTGGCAAACAAACAATGATTATTGCTGAATATTCTTATTAAATCGATTATTTTTCAGATTTGTCAGTTGCGAGTTGGCAATATTAGTGGAAATGACATGATTCAATTGAAATGTCTAACTGATAAATTGGGCAAATCACACCATTAAAGTATACGGTAGATTTTCTCTGAATTAAAGTTACGATTAAACTATGATATATTATGCATAGTATTAAAACTATAATATTATTAATAGTATATACTCTCATATAAAGACACATTTCGAAGCATATGAGAAGTATTTGGAGGTTCTTGAAGGATTTTACACGATCGAGGTTTGAAAAAGGTGCACTTACATTACAGTTAATGAAAGTAGTTATCTAAGATAGAATTGTTATTATACTTATTATTATAAAATCTATAAATAACGCAATGACGCAATGATGTAATAATGAACAAATGAAATTTATAACGCAAAAGGATTATTGGAAATATTTGAATTTAAAGCTAGTCTTTTGCTTCCTCTAATACATATTCCATTCAATTAATGCTAAAATAGATTTTTACCTTATTTCTGATGCAAAATAAACATTAAGGTTATCGTTTTGAAATGTATACAAGTAAATTTAGTTGAGTCCGAAATATCTTTAAGAGGAGATCTGGTTAAAAAAACTGTTTTTCGTAAATAGTTTAAATAAAAAAATACCTTTTTCATCCCTGCATCTGAATAAACATGTAATATCAAATGACAAACTAAATAATTTAATTTGTTTAATTTAGTCATTAAAACTATGTCTTTATTTTAATTGTTTCTGATAATTTCTGAAAAAATTCTGTAAAAACACGTTTTTAATAAATCAAAACAAATTCCACTTCAAATATCCGCAAATATCAAGAAAATGTATCGTCTACCAAAAATATTTCGGCAATTTCCATAACGTAATCTGATCAGAGCATGTATTAGAAGTTAAGATTGTTTTAAAATAAACGAAAAAATAGATATTTGATTATAAAAATAGACATTTGAAAATGTGACCGAAAAATACCCTTTAATATTGATGCGATTATAATTAGTTAAACAACAACATTTTTAGTGAAAGTATAATGTATTGTTAAAGACAAAACATTATTATTCCTTAATCAACGCCTTATGTATGTTTTAAATGACATCTATTACTAAGTTGTCTGTTAAATATTAATTTAACGATAGAAGAAAATACATATTTAATGAAAACACACATTATCAAGTTTGTGATATAAAAGCAAAACGAAAATACATTACTAAATATTTTCCGTTTATTACAAGAAAATACCCCATAAGTAAAAAAAAAGTATAACAAGTAAATTTCCGTCGATAACCTGCAATTTAAATCATTTTTTTTCATTTTTTGACATCGACGATTCCCTTCATTTTTCTTTTTTCATTGATACGACATATCGTTCAAATAGTTAGATATAAAATTAGACAGATATATATATATAACTGTTTCAATTAAAATAATTGCTGCACAAAATAATCCCAATTTTATGACAAATAATAAAAATATTACACTTTTCTTCTGTGTAGAAATCAATAAAAAAGGAAAATTGTTTCAAATAATCTAGATCAGACTAAATTTATGTTGAAAATACGCACACATAGAGAAACATATTAATCAAATCAAATACTATATAAAGTGTTCATACTTCGCTTGTATATGCATCCATCAACCTAATGAGAATTGGCAAAAAAGGAATTTATTACCTATAGCTATTTCTAAAATCAATACATCTAAACAATAAATATAACCAATAAAGAAATCAATATGTTTGTGTTTGCGCTACCCCGTGTTAAAAATAATATTTGTGCAGAGTAATTTAGAAAATTAATAAATTTGGAAGAGGTAACACGTTTCATTTTCACAGTTTATACAATTGAACAATCGGTTTTATGGAAAACATTCGCAGACGAGTAGAACAAACTGAATAAAATTATAACCTGGAGATTTCTAATATATTCTATTGTGTTGTTGCTGGTTACATGGCAACCATAGAAATGTCGAAATCCTTGTAAATTATACAAGCCTGGTTTGCTAAAACAGTAGCCACTTCAATTAAATTCTTCTCTGTAAGACATAGACGAATTTCTACTTGAGAATTGCAGAAGAAGTTCACATAAATTCATTGTTAAGTCAGGGCATATCTGACCCTGCTTATTATATTTATAATTCCTCTTTCTCGTTCCACTGGATGCCGTGTTGATAGTAGACTAAATTGTTAATAAGAATTGTGACAGCTAAATTGTTGTTGCAGGACACTCTTTTACAACAATATTAATAATAAGGGAGGGCTGGCTACTCCTCTACCTTCCTTCCTTCTCAAACAGAGAAAAAGCGACATACTGGCTGACTGCTCAGGAAACTGTTACTTTGTACACATTCGTACGTTTCGCTCGAGTTCAGGCAATACTTTAATTGATTACAACAAAAAATCCACCACTGCAACATCCCTTGTCTTATAACAACATCTCTCGGCAGAGAGGAATATTGTGAAACATTTTTAAAATTGTGTTGTAACACTTGTGAAATATACATTTTGAAAAATGTCAGATTATTTTACAAATAATAGTATGGAACATATATATTACATTAGACGATAAAAATCGTAGCAACAGAATTCCCAACAGTTAACACCACATTGCAACTGTAATTCTTTTAAAATAAATTACATTTAACCTAATAAGATATAAATATTATACTTATAGTACATTAGCTTTAAAAAATATCAATAAAAGCAATCGAAAAAATTGTCATAAAATAACTGACAACGTTGAAAACCCTTTATGTATGTTTAAAATATGTTAGATGTACCTGATAATTTATAATAAAAGTTATAATCTTAATATAAAATGATAAATACCTAGTGAATATCTATGTATTACACCTAACAAGTAAAAACAAATTATATAAAAAATTAAAATATTGAAGGGGAAATTAAATTTAAAAAGTCATTTATTTTTTAGTTTTAGAATCATGTTTTGAATTTTCTTGTTTAGATTAATACAATTTGTTATTATCACTATACCTTTACAATTTAGAAAGAAATCAATAATATATTATTGCAATAAAAAATTGTTTATAATCAGTAAAGATTTCGTCTTTCACATAACTGCAGGTAAAAACTAAAATTGGTTTTAAAAAGCTATAACGTTTACAATTTCGAAAGGTCTGATTAGAATGATTCCTTCATGGAAACATATCTTCGGTAAAATATCAAAAGATGGTGGGACAAACACATAGCACAAAACATAATTTCGTATTTATGAAGAAGATATGAAAACATTTACAGCAAGAACTCAATTTTCTTTTCTTTACTTTTACATTCTATATTAATGCAACATTATTTCTAATTTCATGCAATGATCGCGTGTAATTTAAACGAGGTTGAGTTATCAAATGCAAAAATAATTCCTACTAACTGAAATTAAAAAAAAAATATTTAATTTAATTTATAAAAATGGTTATAACCTCAACCACGCGTGCCAAAAATGATTAACTGTAAAGTACTTAGAATTTACATTCTTGATATAAGCAATAATTCTTTAAATAAAATCACCTCTAAAAGATGATTTAAAAAAGTCAATTTATTTAGAAACAATAAATTGTTTGAAATAATTATTTTTATCATATTTTATTGACGACTTATATTGTAATATAAAAGATTTTGGTTCTAGAAATTCATTTATCGAAAAACGCAGAATAGGAAATATTATTCTAATTATCAAAAAATATCAGTCAGAACTGCTATTTCAATAAAAATAAATTTATTTCAGTGGATAATATAGATTAGGCCAGTAAGATGAACTTACCCATTGAAACGTTTCATTCTTGTTGGGTTTGTCGATGTGTGTTGTGTAAAGACGCGACTGTGTATTTAACAGGTCCTCGGTAAAAAGGTTACTAGAAGTATTCACTATGAAGTCCCGCCGTTCTAAAATGCACAAGATCGCGAGAATTAGGATAATAAAAGAATTGTTGGAAAAAGAAATTTCGGATAAAGTTTATATAAACGTCAATTATTGGAGAATCTTTCATGTTTAGAAACTCAGTTTATTGATTGTGAAACTGCATTCAGCGAAATCCATAAGATGGCGCCGGCAATGTCGACTGAATAATTTTGTCGATATTGTTACTAGTTTTAAACTATTACGATGATGGTTTCGGTTTTAACTTTGTGCGGTAAATTTGATAATATATGACTTCATTAAAATGATGTCGAATGTGTTATAATTGAACCTGACGGATGTTATTTAATTTTAATGACAGATTAAAAATAAAAACTATACAATAAAAAAGATTTGTTCAAAATTTTGTATTTTGAAAAACTTGTTAAATAACAAACTTTAATGAATAAAGGTAAAAAATATATTCCTGAAAAACAAAATCAAAACTATCCTATAAGATTTATGTTTGAAGAAAACTGAAATTTTTAAACTGATCTGGAAATTTTGAAGAATTTATCATTTATAATATAATACATCAAAACAAAAATTAAAATATTTAAAATAAAATCTATATAAATAATTAGTTATTTTGTAAATTGATATCAAATTTATTTTTAATGCTTCTAAATTAAGCATTTTAAAACAGTCCAATTAACCACTCGCAGCCTACACGTTTTCTCAATTTAATTCCAATTAATAATTCTCAAAATCTAATTCGACAGTTTTTGGAAATAAACTTAATGAATCACAATAAAATAATGAAACACCGACAAACGACTCTGAGCAATCACAGAAAAAACAAATCCAGAAAGTGGCAGAGTATGGACGTGTAAACCACTTCACACGAAGTCCAACATCATCCATGCAACAGCCTGGCATGGCCTCAAATTATGGGGGAAGTACCTGTTCATTACTAATGCCTCCACCTTCCTGGTACTGCCAAGTCCCGGATATTCGTTATCATAAAGGGAGCTAGCCCATTAACAGATTTATGGGCGGTTGAGAATTGTTGGAATAGAATGAATGATCAAACTGGATATATTCTTGGTTTGTATTTTATCGATTACAGTGTGTTTGAATTTTTGTTGGACATCTCTTTATCGATATGTTATTGAGGGCATGAATAAAATATGGAAAATACTCAACAAGATGACGTGAAAAATGTTGAACTTATCCACCAGATTATATTTTTTTGTAAATACAAGGGAAAGCAATTTCAGAAAAAATTGCATAAATCTAAGCGTTTGTTTTCTAATTAATTGCAAAAATATGTGTAAATAAAAACATTTGAATATATTATTTTAGGTATTGGGATTAATTCGCATTGTATGTACAAACTATATATTTCTTTAATTTTAATTGATTATCTTTTATTAAAGACTAAAATAAGAAAATCGATAGATATATTTATTATTGTAAATTACTATTACTTTGAAACTGAATATTAGTAAACTTACAAAATGCATTTGTTCGGTTGAAACGTTATATTGCCTATATACAAACATTTAAAAATAGCCTACATTTATAAAAAATACTAAATATATTATTAAAAGTAAGGGATATTAGAATATAAGTAACTACAAATATAATTAAATGTAAATTTATAGTAATGCGCTATTTAAAAAAATTATATTTCAAGGCATAGCATATAGACGAATGAATAATAAGTAATATATAACCACTATCTTATCCTCGAAAAAAATGAACTCAATAATATTTCAATTTTAAATTCGATTTTAAATTTCTGATTGATGCCTGTTTCATTGATAATTATTGTTAGACTTTAATCAATATATATATATCATCGAGACTATAAATAGATACGGTCAACCAATTAATAATACTATTAAACTGACTAAAAATCAATAACATTGAAAATTAATTAATTAGTCTTTGCAAAAAACATATCATTTGAAGTTTTAATTCAATTAGCGAAATATGTAATTAAGCAATACACATAAATATATGTCTAGCGGAAACAGAAAAACGAATTTAACTTCACCTCGAAGAACATCTAAGCTTAGAATAATAAATTTGGTAGCTGTCAGCAACAGAGTTTTGTGGATTGTAAGCACTAAAAAAGTAGACGTTATTTAAATTGAATACCTACGAGCGCAGGGGTCATCAGCACAAATTTATTGCTCGAAGCCAACCATAAATGTATATAAAAGACAGGCCTTTAGCCTTTAGCCTTTAGCCTACCAACAAAATCACAATGTAATTGCATTTAAGGAATCCTTTCCTTGTGACGGGTTAGATTGTACATTATATTAAATATCTATGCTAGGAGCTAACTGGGCCATGGTTTCCCTGCCAAGGTTGGCAGCATAGAGAGTACTTTTACAAATCTCTGTTATTCGGCAGTTTTATGGGGAATATTATCTGGTTCTCTAGAAATGTCGGTTTATATGCTCTGGAAGCAGCATAATGGCTTCAAGCTTGTAATTCGTTTAATGGTTTCCAAATCGAATCAGTAACACTATAATCTGTTTGACATCACACAATAGCAGCGAAAGAAGATATATTTGGATGTATATGTCCCTTGGAATTCACAGGTCGGACAAATCAAATGCTAAACCTTGTCAAACCGTTAGTAATTAAAATGTATATATAAATTTTATTTATTTCCACACGCTGAATTTCCAGGACATCTTATTTGCCAACATTGCGAATACGCCGGTTAGATTTCAGGAATGAGAAAGCAATTGACATGTTCACTGTGTAAGCCATTAAAAGCTGTTAATTAATTATAGAAAATTACATGTCATATTCTCTGAATGGAGTATGCAACTGTCAAAATTACATTGGCTAATTAGGTATATAAATAGGGAAACGAAAAATGTGGTACGTTATAATTAAAAGAAAACAATAATAAGATATTTAGAAGATGAAAACATATCATTATCAGCTGTTACATTGTTACTATTTTCAATAAAAATATCCTTTAAATTCTAAAAAATACAATAATATACATAATTTTAAGAAAACTAAAATATAAACTAAAATATGATATACTAAATTCGATAATATTAACTGCTAATAAAAACTGCAGTACAAACCAAATTAAAATTTTAAAGAAAAATACTAATTTATCATTCGTTCTTCTAACTTTACGTCTTCTTCAGTAAGAAGCATTTTTTTATTTTTAAATTACGTCGCTGTTGCAACCAGTATCGTAAACTATATATATTACGTATAATACAATACAAATACAAAAAGCCACATACAGCTCACTACAATATAATCAGTACTAGATGAGTTAAAAATAATAAGTCCGTGATCCTTAAAAGGCATTAATAAGAACGAAGGTGTACAATATTAGAAAAAGACTATAAATCACACAGGGTGTCTATCTCAACAAGTCGAAAGTCGCCAGAAACCATTACAATGTAGCAACTACAGTTAAATCGGTAAGTGTATCAATTTTCATACTGGGAGAAATATTGATGCCAGGTTTGTTGCAGTCTCATTGAAAATTTATGAACAATAACCTCATGTCTCAATATCTTACACCTCTGGGTTTCATTCATAATATCGTTTTTTTTAAATACGTGAGGTTATCGATATTTAATTTGGACACGGATTTAATTTGGATATGGATTAGGTATGGAGGGACTATATAGACTCACACTGAATTCTTGGGGGTATTCAGACATTGTTATTAACCCTTTGTAAGGTCTTTCATTAATGGGAATTGGAGGGAATGGAGAATGGGAAAAAATAACCGAACACGAAAACGACTCACAGTAAACTTTAGAAATGTAAATGAATAATTCAGACAAATTTGATATCAAGGCAGACAATTATTGTTTTGCTTTGTGAAGTTCATAATCTTGGAAATAAAGCTAATTAGAATATTTCATATATCATATTGTATATATATGTCAAGCTTAAATAAGACAAAATTGATTTGATTTGATACAATTTACATCATCACTGCTGTTTAAGTTTAAGTACACAAGAAATACAAAACGTAAGTAAAAAATATATCTATAATATGTACACACAGCATTTATCTTGCGAGAAAGAATTTGATCGTTTATTTATCAGGCGTGTTTTCCAATCAAACGGGTATTGATTTAATCATAACTCACTCTCATTTAATCCCACATAGACAACGCGACAAATTTCTTATGTATAAAGGAAGTTAGACGGTATTTAATTTATTACTTATATATGTACAAAGTTACACATCGCCGATTCAACAGATTCCGCCTTCAACGGGCTAATTTCTCATTTTAATAGAACCTCAAATGAAATTCTATCAACTTAAATTATATAGCTTAAGAACTGAGGCCTGACAATGGAGAATAAAAAGATAACAAAGGGGTAAATGTAATTCATATCAAATGTGACGATGCCATAACTCCAAAAAATATCAATTTTATTAGAAGAACGTATTTACTTTTTTTATGACTGCACGTGTTCTAGATTTTGCAACAATATTGGATAATAATAAATTGTATTTAAAATGTTGTTTTATGACAGAGAGGGGGGTAGGGATAGACAGTGATAGTAATACTAATATTAATATTAATGTATACCATGAAGTGGATAGTTATAAAAAGAGTTTTCAGTAAATTTATGAAAACAAGTTTGTAAATTATTTTTGGAATAAATTCTAATATATTGAACGGCTAAAATTAATCACTTGAGTGTATCAGTAAATGTCATTACTGTATTCTATAGTGAATTATACATTTTTGACATGTAAAATATTTAAAGCTTGCATTGTTATAAATAGCGATTTTAAGATTTTATATTTTTATTTAGAGGCTACAACAAATAGATGTGGTTCATAATAAATATTGTATGTATTTTTTTATTTCATTGGTTAATTCAAATATTATTTATTATTATAATCGTATAATTATTTAACAAAAATAACGACAGTATTTGAGCTGGCTTACCGTCTTTAGTTAAATGACGTTCAACCCTGTGTGGAATTGGCTTCAGGGGTTCGGCCACGTCTGCAAAAGTAAAGTAAAATACTGTATATATACATAATATGCTTTTTACAACCTCATACATAACACGTTTGATAAATAGAAATTAATTCATTCTTTTAAAAAATTTCAAAAAACTAAATTTTTGTATTTACTAAAATAGTCAGCATTAAAAATCATTAATCAATCCAAAAAAATCGATCATCAAAGACAAAGATTAAATTAATAATTCAGTGTTCTTGTGAACAATAGATAGTTAATTATCCCAATGAAAAAAGTGGAGGATCACTTGTTCTTAAGGTGATATTTAACTAACAAGTCGATTATTTATAGGTCAAGTTTTCACTTTTAATTAAGATAGGAGTATGAAACATACATAGAGCAAAACTTTAAAGGAATTTTTTATGTGTCAGACTATATTTAGTGATATTGAACAAGAAAAGAGTAACCGGAAGACATTAAACGGACTAAGCAACTAATTCTAATTAATTATTGATGTCGTTTGGTACTAAAAAAGATGGATTCTCCACACGGTTTTGTTCAACAGATGTTGCTATAATAGTTGAAGACCATTCTAGTGTGGAGAAAATGTCCTCCTTCAGGAGTATATGGGGTGAAGCTTAACTCCAGAACTCTTATTTTAATTTATGCACGCGGGTGTGCGAGTTTGTGTTATTTTAGTAAGTCCTGAAATGACGTACACATGGGACATCTCATGGAACACTTATTTGATAAATATATACAACCTCAGAAGCTGAATAAATTTCATTTTCTTTGAAATAACACTAATATATAGAATGCTACAATCAATAATTGCAATCTAGTGATAATCTAGTGATTGCAAGGACCTAAGAAAATCAAGAAAATTGGATCACAAAAAATGCTTTGTGAAAATTTTAAAGTTAAAAATAAAATGTCGGATTTGAGATTATTGATTTAGTTGCTAATTAATCTGTTTAAAAAATCAAATAAATATTCTACTAATTATAATTTGAAATAGTAGTTAAAGTAAAGACTAAACACACAATATTGATGAGATAGTTAAAAATCCCATAATTAGTTATAAATCGTCCTAATATAAATACCGACCAAACCCCTTTAATTAAATGTGAAGCAATTAAGTTAAGGCAATATCTATAGAATTATACATTTTATTATATTTAGTAAAGGTCTCTTGTGTCAAAATAAAAACAATTTCCTTGATCTAAAAATTTAGCTGGGGAAAAATACTTGAAACTAAACGCTTTGTGGGTCAGAAAAGAACTAATACTGTCCAACTGAAGGGACATTTGCTGCAAGAAAGCAGATTGATTGAAATTTTATTTCACATGAATAACTTTTCTTTTGTTTCAAACAGGTAAATTGAAACTGTCAAAACGCAAACATGTTTTTCATTTCTTCGGCTGCGAAGGTAACGCCTTTATTTTAGAAATTATATTAAAAAAAACGACACATTTATTAAAAACAAAAAATTATTTATTTTTGGATGTTTCTCGTCTTGTTTATCCTATACGAAAAGGTAAATAGTAAAGTAAAAAAAGAGTGAATAATTTTTTGATTTGTCTTAGAATACGTTCAACTACATTCCAAGAAAAACGTTATAATCAGTTATAAATACTCCTGATATATATACAGCCGAAACAACTGTAATTAAATTTGAAGCAAACAAGTTGAGGCAATACCTATAAAAACTATTTTTTATATTTAGTAAAGGTTTATTGTGCCAAAATAAAAACTATTTCCTTGATCTACGAATTTAGCTGGTGTAAAATACTTGAAACTAAACGTTTTGCGGGTCTGCATTTTAGACATCAAACCTTCACAGTAATATACAGATCAATAGATTATACGGCCGATAAGAATATAATAAATCGTACAACATAGTTCATATACATTATCCGATGTGTTTTGACTAAAGTTTTTGTAAGAGATGTCCATTCCACGGAAATATTTCTCAGCTGCGTATAAAGGTCATTTCGATACTTTAATAATCAAAATTCCAATTTGGTTATACTGCGCGTTAAGCGAATATATTCTATCGTTATGTACTGTTGATCAATAGTTATTTAGCACGCAAACACCTCAGAAAAGTGTACATGGACACGATAACATAGCAAAGTCATAGTTAGGAAATGCGGGAATGTACATATTAAAGGTAAATTAGGGTTCATTGTGAAATTAAATTACCGTTATGTTAGATGTAAACTTCTCATTGTTATTGTAATAAATATATTGTTCACAGAATAGGTAGAATTATATTGTATAGCAAAACACGCGGATATAATGTAATTATTTCAAATGTTTGGGCGTTAAGGAAAATATGATTTTATCTAAATAATTTCAAAAAATAATAAAATAAAATATCACTTTCGCATTTTAATTATCATAAAAATTGAAAAGTATCCAAAATATTGTAACTATTTCTAAATATATTTTTAGTTCTACATAAAATTCCATGCTCTTATGGCATCATTCGTTCGAATCAACACATTTTTTAAAACTTTAATAGAAATAAAACAGTTGGTTCTTTGTAAAATTACTCTAGAAGCCATCAGATTTATTTATACCATCAGAACCATATACAATTAATACGAATACTCTATCGTGACATAATAAAATTGTATTATGTTAACTTGACTAATATAACAATCAGACAACCATAATAAAATAGTTGAAAGTAGTAAAATCTGGTTTATATCCGAATTCGCTTAGTAAGTTACTAATTCTATACAAATAAAATTTATAATTAATAAACCTGAACGTCAATATACAAATTTATCGATATATTTTGCGATACTTCGGCAGTTTATAGGTAATATTATTTTTAATTAATTTCTAAAATGTAACATTAAAATTTAACATTCAGAAAATGATTTTCAAAAAACCGGATTCCTCCTCATAAGAGAATGTTAATAAAATGTAATAGTTAATTTATTTTTGGTATAATACCATATTTGAATGTCCACGCATTAGTAAAATACAATTATTTTTTGCTGAATAGATGTTGTTACTAAATCAATTAATTAAAATATTGACCCTTTTCCAATATCATTTTAACAAAAGCGATTCAGAGATGAAGTTAAAGAATCAAAATATACAATTTGTAAATTTAAGTTAAATTGTAAAAACTATAATAATTAAGTAGAATCATAAAATATATTAAAAAAATCAAGAAAATGATTGTAGGGCTGTTTTACACGTCATCTGTTATAACAATACAGAGTTTGTTCATTATATTATTATTTGTTTATTATAATTTACTTATTAAACCGGTCAAATTACAGAAAAGCCAATAAAAGAAACTCATGAAATAAAATCGAATTTCAAGGTCACATTAATATATCTACAATGCCAAGTTGACGAATTATGGTAACATGTTGTCAGCCATATTATATGGGTATATCCACCACTTTGCAACCCGTATAACTAACTACTCGTATATAATATGTACAGTATAAACATGTGATTCTTAAAATATTATTCCAATTGTTATTTTGGTGAACTGTATCACATAGCCCCCCGTTCTGGGGTCGACAGATGTTTGTGTGTGTGTACACTGGTGGGCAGCAGTTACATTGGGGTTAAATTATTCAATAGTATTGAATACCTAGTATAATACAGCAATGCAGATCTATTATATGCGCGTTGACAATTCTAGATTTGTAATTGTGATCCCAATAGTTCTATTATATGGAAGTCGTCAAATGTGATATCTATTAGAAGGTACTTGAAACAATTGGCAAGTAAAAAAGCTTTAAATGTGCATTCCTATATTTGCAAATCAATATTAAAATGTGACAAATGTTAACTACTGTAAATACCAAAAAGATCTCGTTTGCAGAACGAAAGTTCAATGAGTAATAGTTAGTTTATTAATTTATTGAAATTTAAATAAAAAAAAATAACTAAAACAAGTTTAAATGTGAAAAGAAAACTATAAGTTGAATTGATTATCAGCTAAATGTTATTTCTTAAATGAAATGTGTATAAACGGTATACAAGGTCATGTGGACAGACGCTGGTATTTATGGAACACTCATTTTTATCCTTTATCAATAACCAATAATTTATAATGTGCGATTTTTTATGCTCCAAAATGGTCATTATCTCTTCACCATCTGTTGTTCCAAAATGCAATAATTTCTATACAGACATAGACTCAATATTGAGTAAGGAAGCATTCGGTCAAAATGTCACCTATAATATAAGATATATGTATAGAAATACTTTTTGCTATTTATTGTAATTATTGCGGCAAATTAATGACATAATATGCGGTGAGTCAGTAGTTTGCCTCAGTTGGTCACTTCCCCTCCCAGCTGAAGAAAAATTGATGGACTTAATCAATCAGAGATGTCATAGAGCATTATTCGCTTTTCCTTTACATAATTCTTCCTCACTTCTAAGCTCAGCTGGTCTGGTCGACTTTTTGTTATTTAATTTAGAAAACAATTAACAGCTGGGATAAATCAATACCTACCGAGATCTTTCCGAAAAAAAAAGTTGGGAAACAAATGTTTTTATAAAAAATTACAGAATAATATTACCCCGAATTTTTACCCAATGATATTCAACAATTCAAAAAATGATTGATGTCATTGTGTAGACAATATTTAAAGAGAATAGGAAATTTTATATTTACTGTTTTCTTCAATCAAATGCCAATGGAAACTGAAATATTTTCGCATAATAGGATTTAAAAGAATATCTTGAAGAAAAACAGAAGCGAACATAAAATCTCAATATAAAAGACACAGTATATATCAGATATAATAAAACTATATTATGAATTTGTCCTTTTATCTTAAGTGTCAATACGACTTTTGATGTCCTCAAAGTTAATATAGGTCAACTAATTCTGTTACCAACAACAACTGACAACGTTTTACATTTACAACACACACATTCGGTTGATATAAAACATTATTGGTTAGATAAATATAATTTTAATTCAGAAGGATATTCTCCATAAAAATCTAGAAATAAGTGAAACCTCCCATTTCATTTTAAACATATGTTTTGGGGGCGTGGTGGCCCAGATGGTAGTGTGTCTGACTGCCGATCAGAAGGTAGCGGGTTCGAGCCGAATTAATTACCTCGTCCCTGGCTGGCAGCTGTGCCAGTCGAGAGCTTAGCGACCCGAAAGGGTTCGTTTGATTGACTCAAAAAAAAAATTAAAAAAAAAATTAAAAAAAAGAGGATCCCACATTGATTGTAATTTATTACAGATTCTAGTGGCTAAATATATATTATTATATTAAAGCAATTTTTGGTATCAATATATTTCTTACATGTAGCTGATTATAAAGTCTACAAGTATGAGAAGTTGCTAAAAAAAAATCGCTCTATATTTGATGTTAACCCTAACTCTGTTAAATATGTTAATTTCCTGAAATAAATTTTAAATATTAAAAATTTCTCTTTTGAAGGAGTTTAAGCTTGAGATTATATTTTTAAAATGTTTAAGATAAAAATCCACATAGATTAAAATCCATAATCAGTATAATTGAGAAATAATTGGAATACTTGAATTATTAGAATTAACTAATGTTTTGTAGAAATACTTTTTTCCAGTTTCTCCTCTAATTATTCGAGGGACTCCTAACTCTCTCTGAAATGTACTTTATTTTAATTCTATAACGAATAAAAAATAATATAAAGCTAATTGATTCGGTCATAATTGTGACATATACGATAATTGTTTACTGAACTAATTTATTCATATTAGTTATATCATACAAGTCCAGATAATTTGATAATATTTAAAATTGCGTAAAACACAATAATTAAAAGCCTTCTAGAATAGTAACCCGCCTACCGGTGTTCCGGTTTAGTCAGTCAAAAAATATCAGAAAAACCGACATTGCACCAATAATAAACCCATCAACTCTGCGCCTCGCCGAAAAGATTACTTCGTATACGAGAAATCCTCCCGGCAGGTTTTCAAGGCATCTATAGCATTCACACAGCAGACAACTGTCATAGCTCATTTACTTGAGCCAGAAATAACGTTTTCGGTGGGAGGAAACAATAATTATCCTCTTCTTTTATGTCAGGATAAACGCAGGTTCTAACAGAGTCCTGTTTCCGACCGACCAGCCAGCCAGCTTCATTTATAGAGCTCTCTATAGGTATAGCTAGAATTTGAAAAACAAATATTATATACAGAGGGCGTTCAGGAAGCTTGGCTTATGTGTCCTATTTATTGATCCTTAATTGATTAAGTCATTAATCAGGGATAATGCAATCTGAGGCTTGTAGGTCTTATAACGATAATCTTACGATACTGCCAATAGAATTTCATTGATTCCGAGAAAAGCGTACTTTAATAGGAAATCAATATAATATAGTTGTATATATTATATACTGATGGTGAATGAGTAAAATGATGATTTTCAAAAGTTTTGAAATAGATAATTTAATATCACCAAAAATGAAAAAAATTGTTTTAGCTCAAAGATAAAAGTAGTTAATGCTAATCCATGAAATAAATGAATGTTATAGGTCAAAACATTAATATCAACATAAAAATAAATTTGAATTCAATTGAATTTTAAAAAGGGGTAAGTTGTGTAAGAAATCAAAAGCGTATATGAATCTTAAAGTAATTATTAAATAAATTAATGCCATAAATTCAGTATTGTCAGGTTTTTTAGACAAAATAATAAATAACTGAAATGTAATGTTTGTCTTTTCTGTGGATTTATTTAAAAATATATATA
>JAUZNC010055544.1:79943-90092 GCA_034780395.1 Vannuccia rotundouncinata | reverse complement strand
TCTTTTTTATTAAATACTAAAAATGTTATGAAAAGGATTACGATTTTCGAAATATATATAGATTATATGGAAGTAATATGAGGAGCCATGTTTTAGTATTAATTCAAATTATATCATTTCATTCGTAAAATTGCGGTAAATAATGATTAATTATCTCAATTATAATCTCTAATCTCTACAATTATGATCAATAACACAAACAAAATAATATTATAAACGTTAAAAATCAATACTTTACATCTATGATCACAATAAAGACTTCTACAGTCCCATGTCACAAATGTTTGGCTATATATTTATCAAAATGATTTAACAATATCAACATTTTACATCTGAAAGTGTGGATGTTGATTCAAAATAGGAAATGAATAAATCCGCTTATTCCTACCATAATTAGTCAGTCAGATTTTATTGGTTTTGTACGATTAAAAAACAGCTGAGATAAAAAAAAAACTTCTTTAAATACCAAACAAACATAAGGGGGTTGAAAGTGGATGTAATCTTAGGAATATTATGCCTCCATAGAGTTTATCTCCACATTTGTAGGTCAAATTATTAGTGCGCACCTATAATACGTGCGTAGATAGAATAAGGAATTGATTTTGTTGCATAAATACCATTGAGAAAACTAATTAGGAGAAATTACCTGCAAAAATTAATTAATTAGATAATCCATATTTTCCAAATAAAACAACATTATACTTATATCTACTAACAATTTATGATTACAAATCGAAGATTCAAAAAATTGAAAATTTAATTAATCTTAAAACTAAATATTTCATCAATCGTGTATAAAATATTGAGGCAGTAGCTTTGTCCTTAAACAGGAATTATTTTTGTTTTAGATAAATCCAGTCAAATTTTTATATTTTATCTACTGTCTATAGTGAAAAAGGTTCATTCTTATCCCAGTAAAAAGACAACTTGCCAATTTTGTTCATCTTTAAAAATAACAAATTATACATTATACATTTTTTATTCTTCACAAATTATTATTAGTAAAAGAATCACACCCAGACATTAGAAAAATAGTGATTTGTTATAATTTCATCTTCTTTACGGCTATAGAAAATAAATCCTTAAATAAAAGGTATAATTAATCTCTCTATTATTAACATTAATTAATTAGGTAATTGAAAGCATCAGATGTTTTGCTTAATTGCGACACATCTATACTAATGGGGATGTTTAGTATGTATATTCTGTATATTCACTCGATTAGTTATAATTAAATACACATATATAAAGGATTACTGGGAAATTATTATTTGTGATTAACCTAATTGACTTTTTTTATAATGTATTTTAGTTGTCTAAATCGCATATGAAGTAAACTATATTTTTATTATGCAATTAATTATTTAAAACAATATTTATGACTTCTTTTATTTTCAAAATTGTTTTAACGATAAAAATATATTAATGGCTCAGAAAATTATTTGCATCAATATGTAACGTATTTCATCATAATAAAAAACGAATGTAGCAACTTTTGATAGTAAACCAAATAACAAATATACACAGAAATTTCAACTGTGCGGGCTTATCACATTTAATATCTACTGACATCTTTTCTGTAAGTTTACAAAGTTTGCAGTATAAATCCAGAATAAGCTTTTACTAAATTGATGATCTGAAAGTATAAATATTGCTTATATGGTTACGACAAACTATTATTTTAATTGTCTATAACTATGCATAAAAGTGAGAGAAGATGTCAAACTAATTAAAACAATTACCACAAAGATATTAAAATGAAACAAAAATAGAATCAAGAATCGGTCAAGATTATAACCTTACAGAAATGGAAAGACCTTTTGTCAATAGCACTATTATATTATAATGTTCATGCCCTTAATGACGTCATATTCAACATTACTACCAATAAACATTGTAATGTCAATGGAAGATTTTTCAATGTACAGGGTGAATCTAAAGTCTCCATACAAAAAACGAACACATTTCGTAAGTTCAGATTCACAGAACTTGTTCAATGTGTTCTGCTAGGTCACCTATGACCTTAATCCACGACAATGTTCATATACAATTAAGAGATATCGAGACGCGAGAAATGTTATGTTGTAATGTTCTAGAATAAAACGTTGAATTAGAACTGATTTGTTATCACTAAAAAATAATGAACTACTGAATAATTTGTAATTAAATGTGTTCCATTTTTATTTGGAGACTTTTTAAAACTGCATTTAAAATAGTTTTTTAGAGATGAAGAAAGATATTAATATTTTGTATACTGATTTAATTAATTAATGAGTTCGCGGCGCCATTGTATAATAAATGTTATTCCCGAACTCTTACAAAACTTACAACAATAGGGAAAACTATTTTATTGAGATAGTTTATAGAAATTACTATTTTAAGTACAACTACATATACAAATCCAAAAGCAACCAATATACCGCTAACATTAATAAATTAAAAAAGTAGAGAATAAAATGTATATAGAGCACGAACTTTTTTACAAATTTAAAGATAAAGGGCTGTTTCTAAAATCAGTTAAATAAGTATAGGTATAGGTATGCAATGATCGAATCCCCCTAAAAATAATGGATTTGTTATTTATTCTTGGATATAAAAATATAATGTTATGAATATTGCAAATATCACATTTGATTTACTAATGATATAAAATTAAGCAGCTTAGATAAGTAACAACTGTGTTTCCAGTAATTCTATATTATGGAAAGAATAAATTAAAAGGTTAAACTGTAACTGAAATGAGTGTCTAAATTAAATATTTAAAATGTCTAATATATGTAGAATCATAAGGACACTATTAATATTAAATGAATACATTATTATATCTATTTTTCTTTAATTTGAAATGACGGCCTGGAAAAATTTGCAGCACAATTATTTATTATAGGCGTCAGAAATTTTTCAAATAATTCAATTGATTTCTTAAACAAGTAAAAAAAATCATAGCAATATTGCCAACTTAAAGAACGTTTTCAAAATATTAATTTACACATAACCGCTTTTAAAATAGTATTTTATTTCCTAGACAAACTCAAATTTTTTCTAAAAGAATGAAAAGGATTTAAACAACATTTTTTTTTAATTAGAATTTGATGATCTTGTAAAACATTTAACTGAAAAATTATCTAAAAAGGGTATTTTTAACAAGTTGAAATGTAAACCTCTGTAAAAATAACTCTTGATACTGTATAGAAACATTTAGAAAAAAAGATAAATAAATAATTTAATAATAGGATAGATAATAACATTTGTAATCTTAAAGAACGAATTATACCCGGCGCCTTATTAGAGTGTATTACTTAATTGATTTCTATAAAATAACTCGTTTAATGTTTGATATTGATACAAGTGTTTATGACTAAGCCGAAGTTTTTGGATGTATAAATATCAGAAAAGTAGCAAATATTAACTTTAAGACAACTGATAAAGTTTTATACAGAACAGTAAATTATTCACATATTTCAAGAGATATATATCGTTTTGTATATCATCAGAACAGTCGTAAAAGTTTAATTTAAAACTATAAAGCTAACAACAAGCGTGCATATAAAATTCATAAAGATGCCAGAACCCACAACTTACGAATGCAGTGTGTATTCCTGGCACTGGCGCACTGCTGCGTCTCGTAGAATCCGGGGGAGCAGGCTGTGCAGGCTGAAAAGAGAGAGGCGGAGTAGCCATAAGAGACGATGAAGAGGCAACTCGACGACAAGCAGCAGAGAAAGAGAACAAGAGAAACTGCCGAGAGTCCATCTCCACTTTTCGTCATAGTCTGATTCCTGTACCAGTTTTCGGATGGTCGTTCTGTGCCGAGGTTATAGAAGGCTGATGCAAGCCGTGCTTTAATGGTCGATGTGTTAAAAATCCCACTAATTGAATCGAGGGCATGAATTGAATGAATCTCCTTAAATTACTCACATAGGAAAGAAATGTAGGTAATTTTGAGTACACGGTCACAATGCTTTCATGGATTTTAGCAATTAATAAAATAAGAACACGAAGAATATATTTTTTTAAATTCCTTCCGCGCTTGCATTCGCTACAGGCAGAAATGACTAATAAATCATTAATTTTGTTTATAAAAAAGTATCTCAATATGTATTTGTGTTATCGCATGTTTTCGATTTAAATAATGTAAGTGATTGGTGTCCTCCGTTTGGTGGTAAAGCAGTTTACGTCAGTTGTAGTAGACACCCAAAGCAGCCTATGAATCACATTGGGTTAAATCAAAATATAGGCTTCCAGTAGCAATGTAAACTCCTATTTGTTTAGGCTAGCTCTTCTTCTCTGCCTCCTCCCCACCCCACCCCCCCCCCCCACTTTTCTCTTCTTCCTTTCACCTCTCAAAGGAAAACAACTAAAGTGTACAAATAAATATAGCGCTAAAGTTAAAGCTGGTGGGAGGGGGGGGGGCACTTTGTTGGTGTTATGGAAGAGAGGGGAGTATTGGGAGAGAATGGTATCAGCACACAACTTTTCTGGCACATCTTACTTCCAAAACGGAAAACCGAAAATCACTTTGTGGTGAAAAAAATGTCAATTGTTTCAAACTAGGTACACATTGTGGATATTAGTTCATTTACGTGTGTTTTTTGTTTTTCTAAATAAGTGTGGAATTCAAACAAGTCGAAAAGGAAAATGCAGTGTATTATATTTCAGTTTGAAATTGAAGTTTGAAAGCATAATATAATCTTTTAAATAAAAATACTTGAAATTATACAAATTAAAAGTTCTGCTTAGTTCAAATTTTAACTAAGGGAAAAGTACTTTAAAATTTAATCAACTTTATCAATGATTTCCATAAACACACAAACATTTTGATTTATACGATGTTCTTATAAGAAATACAGATATTTGGGGAGGTACAGCTAGCCATCACTAAACTGTTTATTTAAACTCAGCCAACGAGAAGATATCATGACCGACACAAGGCACAAGTCGCGGACTTCTAGACACAAATCTGTGACAAACGGAACCCCGGATGTTACTTGTCAAAATTAGAGCATTATCTACTGTTTTCTAAAGGCTTAAAAGTTATTATTATAGTATTCAACAAAATTACTACCAATCCAAATCACAGGAATATTGGAAATAAAACTATATAAGCAACAAAGGATTATATATCAATGCTTATAATCTATTGGGTTGTATATTATTATAATTGAGCAGAATTAATAGAAGTTATTCATTATAAGTTTCTCTATATCATCAATTTCCTGAAAGTTTACATAATGGGTAACAATTTTAAAGCATACACTCATAGACAATAAAAAACTATAATTAAGAGAAAATTTTAAAAGGTTTACATTAGAAAGATTGTAAAACAGATAATCTTCATAGTTAGCTGAAATCATCTATGTACGTGGTATTAAAAAACACACTTTAGCGATTTTAAAGAAAACAATCGCAATAAAGAAGTTGCGATTAGCCGAATTCTCAATCTAAGTAATAAGAATATCAGAAAGATTATATTGTGACGGAAAAGATTGAATATACCCAGAAATATAAAATCATATTTTCCGTTTAAGTAGGTCTCTGGGTTTTTAGTTGATCGAAACTGTCATTTAAAACAAGAAAGTTTGTCCAGCTTTACTTTGTTTGTTGGAATTTAAATGAAAGACGTGAAATATAAACGCTATATCTTCCAGGGGGATAAACAGATTTAAATGGACTCTTTTGGGATGGATTATAGCTGAGTTTATACAAAATGTTGACATATATGTGACGTAGGGTATAGAATATCCCTATGAGTAAATCCAACATTCGAAATATTTATTAAGAAGCCCCATTATGGGGTAATGGCCAGTAAATGAATAAATCATTGTTAATTCTTCAAAACAAAAACATTTACACTGTGTGTGAAATATATCAAATTTGAATTTTCTTCATCAATAGGACGGTTATACTTAATATAATCGATAATCTCAAAAAAGTAAGGATTATTTTTCTTTGTTAAAAATATATTCATCCAATATAATATAAGTCTGAAAGAACATTTACCTTGAAGTAAGGAGAATATAGCTAATAATAAATATAATTAACACAAGTATTGTATATATTAATAAAAATATGAATATATTACTCATGAGTAGTATGTTGATTTATAACTAATAACATTAAAGTTAAATAGAAACAGATCAAAAACATGCCACCAAAGTTGTGTTCCCAAACAGAAATTCAAAATATGTAATAAAAGTGAAAATAAATAAAACGTATTCACAATATAATAACAACAAATGAATAAGATAAAATTGCCATAACAAAACAATAATAACCATTGATTAAATTTTACTTCAGAATTAAAATTAAACAAAATTCTTAATCATTTGCGATCAATTTCAGTTGATGTTATGAATTGCATCAGGCTGTCAACAATCAATTTTGATATATTTATATCTTAGTCGTCCTTCTACCTATTTTCAAACCCCAAAAAGAACAAACTTCTTAAGTTGGATTGCAATCAGGTGAAAAAGAAAACGGTGTATTAAAGTCAAATTAATCCATGCAAGAAGAAATCTAACGACCAGATGGGATGTTTCTCATTATTATATTATATTATCGGTTATGGTATGAATATTATTTAACCTAATCCATCGCAAGAAATATTGACAAAATGTGAATAATGTGAATTCAAGAAAACCACAACGATTAGACATTATTCTAAAATAATTCCTTTATTTTTCTTTTAATATTCTCCGCTCCGTTGAGAGAATTCAGTCGGCTAATGATTTAAGTTTTTATGAAAAAACATCTTAACTGAAGTTTACAAAGTTTTTAAACCTGGGATAATCCCATCTGAACATTAAAATGAAGGCATGCGCAATACATATCTGAAGGAAGCAAATATCTTTTTTTTAGAATTACATACTCAGAAAGAAAAAGATTAAATAAAATCATATTATGGAAATTAGCAAAATCATATCAAATCAATAATTTAGGATTAATTTGAGATCAAAGAAAAAATTGTTTTCTCTCTGCTTTATTTTGACTTAAGATTCTCCGAATCAATGATGTCACAAAAAGGGGTGACGCTATAATATATTATCATTAAACCAGAAAGCAAACAGAAATTAAAAGTTGGAATAAGCCTTTTAATAATACAAGAAAAGAACAAAGCATCCACCAAGTGTGAGTTCACTTATAGAATAGAGTAAGTATGTTTGTTATATGGGCAAAATATGAATAACTTACAACTGTTGACTAGGGTAAATGGTTGCGCTAAAAGAGGGAATAGAAAAGGGGCTTGGGGTAACCAGAGTTGCACTCATAAAATTAAGACATCATAGAAAACCTGTAAAATTTGAAAGACGTATAAATATTGTGAGATTGCCCGACACTTTCTTATGAATAGAATTACTTTTCCAACTATTTTTCTACTAGGTTGAGACTAATTACATTTATACTTCATTTATTTATCATTTTAAATTCCAACATAATGCATATAAAAACACTTACAATTTGCAAATAATTTTCTTAAACTATCGTACAATTATGGGTAGCATCTATCAAGACAAATTTGAAGTAATTAATATAGTTAATAATTTGATAAATACATAATTATAAATTATACGATTTGCTAGGCATTTACCATATTTCGAAGCATGACAGAAAGTTAATAAATATTTCCGATTATGAAGGAGGCAGGGGTAAACTAGATGGGGTAAGCTATCGTTCAACGAAGTGGAGGGTAAAAATTGTGCTTGAAGACAATTTCAGAAAGAGACAATTTAGTGTTACATAATAAAATAGAAGAAATGGAAAAGAGAAAAGAGAAAAGACACGATAAAGATAATGAATAGAAGGACAGGGGAGTTCTTTTGTTAAACAGATGCTGTATGGCTGGTTTACCTTCACATAGGACATTTGTCTGGGGAGAGCAGTCCTTGGTCATATATGAACCATGGGGACATAGGGAGGTACAGACTAAAAGCAAAACATGTTAAAACGGAAATATCTTGGTTATTTATTGCTTATAGAGAAGATAGTGAATAGTATATGTGTATGGATAGTGCTACTAACAAAATATTAGTGTTTAAAATACATGAAAAATAGTCAACTTCGATAAAAAAATTAAATACATATTTATACTACTTTTATTACAAATAGTAGTAATATGAAAAAATAAGGTAAATCACCTTGACAATTTCGTCCGTTACTATAGTAACCTGACCGACATGTGCACGTGTAGGAGCCGAATGTGTTTTGGCAAATTGAGTCATCAGGGCAAACCGGGGGTCCATTTAGGCTACATTCGTCAATATCTGACATGAAATAGATAATATAGATACTTGGCCAATAGAAAGACAATATGCAACAAGAAAGATTCAAACGAATTCATTTCATTAAAAATATGAGATTATAATTTATAAAAATTTGAGGTTTGTTATATAGTGTGGATTTCTGTTTTTAAATAGAGTCTGTCAATATTTAAATTTGATTTTCAAGTGAGCTAGCCTCATATACATTTAAATTGTTTCTTCAGCTATCAACATATTAATCGATCCCTCACCAACACAAGAGCCGCGAATAAGCTGGAATCCGCGAGAACACAGACAATTTGTTGTTATTGGATCACAACCGAGTCGAGATTGCTGCCAGGCTGTTGGACACTTGTGGCGGGCTTCACAGGCGAGCTCTTTGATTGGTCCAGCGTTCGGGACATCTGAATGGTACAGAGAAACAATGGTTTATTTTAGAGACGAATATTTCCTATTTCAAAATAATTTTTGATTTCGTTTAATCTTCATATAAAATAATCATTTCTAAAATATGATTAAGGAATATGTAAAATAGTGCAATCCAATTAATTATTTCAGAGCATCTTTGCCAAATTATAATGAATTCATAAGCACGTAGGTGATGTTGCTAAGTTATAGTGTAATAATCATTGCTTACACTCACAGAATTACACTTATTATAGAAATGCACAATATGAATTTAGGTCGAGTATACCGTGACAAATTTATAATGAGAATATTATACTTAGCAATCTTTCTTTAACACTCTTTTTTGCCAATATTTGTATATAAACTTCATATATATATATACCTTGGAATGATTAATGAAAGTATAATAATTGTAGCAAAAATCAGATTTTTTGCTAAACCTATATATATCACATTTCTATTAACACATTTGTAGTTTCTTTTTTATAAAACATTCGAGTTTTTGCAAATTTGAATTATACAAATTCTCTACAAAAATAAGCCAAACTTTAATTTAAAAAAATTAAAATAATATGTCTGATAATATAAATTGTTTAAATTAAACCTCTATTGAAAAACTGCAATAATATATATTTGCAAGTATCTTATATAGTTACAAATCCAGATCATAAATATACTCAATAAACAACCGCAATATGCAAACAGATTATCTATAACAACAGCTTTGACTAAAATTTCTTATGGCACACTAATGTTTGAATATATAGCTAGCGATTACAATTAATCAAGAAATACCACAGGGACTTTTGCTGTAAATTTAACTTATAATATCATAGAGTTTTCCCAACTTTGATGAAATCGGTATAAAAGAAAATTTTAGGAATAACTATTTTAAAAAATCTATAAAAGTAACAATAAAATGATTTTGTAAAATTGTTTCGTACGTGTATAATATATAAAAATTTCAGCAAAATTAAAATTGCTATAAAAATTAAATAAACGAAAAAAAGTTTGTTAAAATGAATTTACATAAAAATTTTTAAATTTAAAAAAAAATTCCCAAAAAACATTACACAATGTATATTAAAATTTTGATATTTCCGAGATAGACAAACTATATTTTATATTAAATTTGGAGACTTGAACAATTATTATTATATTATTGTACTTAAAATGGCAAAATTTATTTGATATATTTTTAATAATCATTAGAATAATTTCATAATACATAAATAGGTATCAATTTAAATTGTTTCAGTCAATTATAAAGTATATCAAATTTATATCACTGTACTTTAAACTTTAAACGTAAACATGGTAAATAATATTAGTTAAAGTTACAGATTATTATAGATAAGTTTAATTTAATCATAGCATTATAAAGTTAAATAACATTTATAACTGTAATGCTTACACAAATTTGACTTATCGCACAACTCGTCAAACTAAATTTTTAAAAATTCTTCACAAGTCAATCGCAAAA
>JAUZNC010055544.1:51627-66945 GCA_034780395.1 Vannuccia rotundouncinata | reverse complement strand
ATCATCAGATTAAGATAAACATTTGATTGATTCAATAAAACTATCATCAGATTAAGATAAACATTTGATTGATTCAATAAAACTATCATCAGATTAAGATAAACATTTGATTGATTCAAAAAAACTATCATCAGATTAAGATAAACATTTGATTGATTCAATAAAACTATCATCAGATTAAGATAAACATTTGATTGATTCAAAAAAACTATCATCAGATTAAGATAAACATTTGATTGATTCAATAAAACTATCATCAGATTAAGATAAACATGGATTGATTCAATAAAACTATAATCAGATTATGATAAACATTTGATTGATTCAATAAAACTATCATCAGATTAAGCTAAACATCGATTGATTCAATAAAACTATCATCAGATTAAGCTAAACATGGATTGATTCAATAAAACTATGATCAGATTAAGATAAAAATGGATTGATTAAAAAAAACTATCATCATATTGAGCTAAACGTGGATTGGTTCAATAAAACTATCATCATATTGAGCTAAACGTGGATTGGTTCAATAAAACTATCATCAGATTAAGCTAAACATGGATTGGTTCAATAAAACTATCTTTACGGTCAGTTCGGAGGCATTATTAAAATATTACAATGAAAATTGTCAAATTAAAACAATTTCTTTACTGACGTAATAGTAAAAAAAGTTATTTAAGAAAATTATATAATCTTTTAAAAAAATATTATTCTTAAAACTAATTATTTCACTATCCAGATTAAGAAAGTGTTTTGTTTATTGAAATTTTGTTATTAAGTGTAATTATTTTGTTTTTCTTTTTAGATTTTATATAATAACTCTTAATAGTTTAAATAAAATATTCCATGATGGTATATGCATGCTAGAATTTTTCAAAAATACATTGCATATTCAAAGAAAATAAAAAATTTAAAATTAAAGAAATGTAAAAATAAAATGTTCATAAAAAATTCTACTATCAATAATAAAAATTCAAAACAATTGATTTATCATAGATTAAAGTAACCTGGAAATATTAATTATGTTTACGGTATATAATAATCATTTCTCAAAGATTGTGAATCCATCTATAGTCTACTAAGTGCATAAGTTGATCAATACATATATATAACAAACTCATTCTTCAGGGAATATGAAAATAAAAATTCTTTTTCAGACGAAATTAATTGGAAAATTTTTAACAAAATGCTTCTTAATAAAAAAAATATTACACTCTCCGCAAGAAAATATTATAAATTCAGAGATATTGAAAAAATATACAACATAATATAGAAGGTATAAGTATACAACATTCCCGGTAATTGGAAAATTTAACAGCACGCAACAAAATAATACATCAACAAAAAATTTAAAAAAAGGTACACATAAATTTGTATTTTATCATTTTCCGCCTTAATATAATTTTAGCACAATATTCCAAAAATGAATATAAATTGCTATAATTTTCCTATATGACAATAGCGTCGGGTAGAAACAAAAGTTTTAATTTGTAATTTAACAAAAAATAATCTGAATTAATATAAAATCTGTGACAAATCTACACTTTTTCAAGATATGTTATTAGTTATGTTGATAAATATTTTAATACGATTTTTATGTAAGAAATAACTCTGTTTCTGATTTCGCAGATAAATATTCTTACAAAGAAAAGTGTATAATGATAGTAAGACTTAAAAGAAAAGTAATAAACATTTTTGAAAGCAGTAAGGCTATAAATGATATGATTTTCTTAAAAAATATGACTGTACGATCGAGTAATGATATCTTTTTAAGGAATGCCAGTGGTTAAGTATTAGACAATAATATAGCTATGTCGAACGGTTAGTATGATTGTTTTATTGAAGAAGTCTTCCAAATTATAAGGATATCGCAAATGGGTGATTTTTTTAACTTTAATAATGTATAACTGTATAATATAAATTATATGACTATGCACGTTAAAAAATGACGAATATAGTCCTATTACAACATTGGAAACGCAGATGAGGAATGAATTGATAAGGAAATTAGTTGAGTAAAAGAATGGCTTTGAAGATGTATTAAATACACTTTAAATTAACAAAACAGTAATATTCGTGACTAACGTTTTTAGCCAGATGAAAACAATTATTTAATTAAAAATAACATTTTCCAAACATTTGTTACTATTTAAGAATTTAACTTAATTTGCAATCTGAATATCCACAAAATAGTATCAATTACAAAACAGATATAAAGGAGTTGCCAGATTGTACATTAGAGTAGCATAACTTGAATTTGGAAAGTCTTTTTTTCTTAACAAAAATATATTATAGACATAAAGTTGTGCTGTAAACAAAATAATATATTAGTTAAAATTTAGAGTCTACAGATAACCCATAACCCGACTGAAAATCTGCCAATAATACTCTATTTAAACATAATATTATGTTGACGAACTTATAAGCCAAAAGGAAATAATTTGATTATCATTTACCTAAATATAATCATTATAATCGCACAATATCAGTATGCGATAGGAGCAGCTTTTCCTAATATAGAATAGCTTCAAAATTGACCGAAATTTGATCAAAGTGAATGTTGTCTTCAGCTAAAGTCAGATCGAGAAATCAATACTACAAGAGTTTTGATAATTCTATTAAAGTAATCATTATAATGCATTCAGCTTTGTGATCTCGATGAAATAAAGCTAAGCAGAATAAATTCGTTGGAGAAGAACAATCTTTGAAATTAAATAAACAAATACCTCTATTCGTAAACCAAGTAAAATTATAAACTTTTTAAAAGTTAAATATATTTAATTTAAAAGTTTTATATTACTCTTAGAGTATAAAAAATTATCTGTTATATAACCCCTATATTATATGATGAAATAAATGTCTTAAAAAGTATAAAATTTTCAGTTTATATATATATAACACATGAAAAAATGACAAAATCATATTTAAAACAAGTTCCAAAAAAACATCAAACAGAAAATGTTTTTCCAAACGATACAGGAGTATACCGGTGTGGAAACCGGCAAGCTTTATACTGACTATTAAATCTCAAAACTATTGAAACTTGAAATTAAGGTAATAAAAAAGTATGGCAGAACAAAACGAAAACCCCTAAAGCCAAGAAAAACACACGTCACTGGTGAAACCCAAATTTCCTTACCGACACCAAACCCTGTAACGACAAAGTGATTAGAAAAAACAGCCTCCAAGAGAACATTCTCCCTTATTCACTAACCTCTTTCTCTATCTGGTTTTGTGTCTTTTAGAAGTTTAAGTAGATTTTCTCCCTTTCCCGGTAGCACAAAGAGAGTTGCGGATCACTTCAGAGAACGAAAGGAGGACTCAAATGAAGAAAAATCCAACGCCGACATCTCCTAATCAACCTCGATTAACTTTGGTACAGCTCATAGAACAAGTATGGCAATTGCACAATGCCGGAGAGTAAAGTCCCCAACTCTTTCTATTCATCAAACTACGTTGACTATTTATAAATCTAAGTTTTAGATTATATAATACAGACGGGAAGGAGACATACTAACAAAAAAACATAACAACACTCAAAAGCGCAACCGGCAATCTTTATTCCACATCCAAGATAATTGGGAGCTGCTGGTTGATCCGAACTAAGGTGATCTAGAGGTGCAGAATTATCCTAATTAAGGTGATCTAGAGATGCAGAATGATCCAAATTAAGGTGATTTAGAGGTGCAGAATGATCCTATTTAAGGTGATCTAGAGATGCAGAATGATCCTATTTAAGGTGATCTAGAGATGCAGAATGATCCTATTTAAGGTGATCTAGAGGTGCAGAATGATCCAAATTAAGGTGATCTAGAGGTGCAGAATGATCCTAATTAAGGTGATCTAGAGGTGCAGAATGATCCTATTTAAGGTTATCTAGAGGTGCAGAATGATCCTAATTAAGGTGATCTAGAGGTGCAGAATGATCCTATTTAAGGTGATCTAGAGGTGCAGAATGATCCTATTTAAGGTTATCTAGAGGTGCAGAATGATCCTAATTAAGGTGATCTAGAGGTGCAGAATGATCCTATTTAAGGTGATCTAGAGGTGCAGAATGATCCTAATAAAGGTGATCTAGAGGTGCAGAATGATCCTATTTAAGGTGATCTAGAGGTGCAGAATGATCTTAATTAAGGTGATCTAGAGGTGCAGAATGATCCTAAATAAGGTGATCTAGAGGTGCAGAATGATCCTATTTAAGGTGATCTAGAGGTGCAGAATGATCCTTATTAAGGTGATCTAGAGGTGCAGAATGATCCTATTTAAGGTGATCTAGATGTGCAGAATGATCCTAATTAAGGTGATCCAGAGGTGCAGAAGGATCCAAACTAAATGTGTATTTTTATTATCTTTCATCTTTAAAAAGAAGAGTTATATAGAACGCAATCTTCTGGTAATATCGAATAATTTAATTTTTTACTTTAATAACGTCCAGAAGTTTTCAAAATCGATATCAATAAATTTTAAATTCAAACGGAATATAAATAAAACCAGGGTTTTCGTCTAGAAATACAATACTTCTACCACATCCAGGACTTCAAACAGACATGATAACACAAATTAATAAGACTTTAATCTTACACATTAATCTATTAAAACCCCGAATATGAGCGACGAGAGCTGAGAGTGTGATGAGAACACGATCATCTTCTCTCATCTCATCTCTCCCTCTGTCTTAAGCTTAATTCATGTTAGTTACTACGTTGTGTCGCTTATTGCATTGAGGTGGCCTCTTGATTAATCTAATTTCCTCTCATCTTCTGTATACATTGGTGACCTAATCCAAAACTCCAGACTAGTAAGAAGAGACAGGTAACAAAATGGAGAGAAAATCCTCACAATGAAGACCGGTGATGACCTTTTATTTCTCATTTAGAACAGGTTTTGATTTTTCCCATTCTCTGAAGTGCTTCTCATTACCACATATCCTCATTAACAGAATGATTTTCTTAATTTTGCACTCTATATAATCTGATATTAGAGCGTTGGATAGAAATCAATTTGACGAAGATATGATAAAATGTTGTCCTTCTTAAATGAGATATTAATTTAGAGAATTTGAGAGGACATCCAAGTGAAAGAAATTACACACTTAAGAAGGTATCTGATGTAATGGATTTGAGGTTCGACATATTGAACACATTTCTAAAACATCAATATAATTCTAACACAACAATTATTATAATTATAATAATACATTGATGTGCAGAAGAAAGTTATTTACATTAATTCAAGCAGATTCATACGATTTGTATGTAATTAAAAATAGTTTTTGATAAATTATACATTAACGCGCCACGTCTTTTAAAAACAATTATTAATTAGTAAATATCTTTAAAGTAAACGCACTAGTATCCATAGTTTATATTATAAAGGATCGGACGCACACAATCTGAATATTATAAACGGAAAGATGTTTTATCTTTGAAAGCGTTCATTGAACCGAAAATCTTTGGCCGTATAATTCCGTATGACAGGTACCAGTGTTAAATTATAAATGACAGGGATAAATCCACTTCAATTACAAGTTAATTTCATTTGTGTAAAATAATACGGTTTCCATAGAGATTTCAAATTTACTTTTATTAAACCATGCAACAAATAATTGTCAGTTTTATTAATAGTATCAAGCAAAATATAAAATGGGATAGTTGAGGTCATATGAGTCATAGAAAATATTTGAAACGGTTAAAGAAGGTAGACTTCATAATCTCATTGCAATGGTAAGATTTGATTTTTATTTAGAACGAAGAAATGAAATTCAGATTGACACAATTTGGTCAAAAGGGAATTCATGTTAATGTCCAATCTCAAAATTGTAAATAATTATTCCGGTATTTATGAAGTTATAAAGTAGCAAATAAGTTGCTATAAATTTACTTCTAACAATTTCAGCAATATAATATCCAAACACCAGGAGTGAAAATAAAATTCAACAAATCGTTGGATAAGTTTTTTTTTATCAATTAGACTGCAATGGATACGGATCAGCGATCCCCATATACTGACCCCTTTTCTGTAAGAAGTCAACCATGAAACCGGAATTAATAATTTATTCTCCACTGATTCCAAATCTTCCAACACAAACTATATTCAAACAACAAATATATATATACATATATACGAGTATATTGTGCAGAAAAAAAGACCAACTGATTTTTGCCTGGAAACCTAACCTCACAAAATGTCAGTCGTAAAAGCTTTTCTGGAAGTTTGTGCCCAGTATGTAATCAATCCTTCTGATTTCGAATTAATCAATAATGTTTTTATTTATTTAGAGTTAATTATATGCAGATAACTAGACATCAAAGGAGAGGGAAAATAATTAGTTCAAAAAGTACTAAAATGGAAATAATAAATAAAGAAATAAAACGGTTTTATTAATTAAACCACAAGGTATTAAGATAGTTAATAATTTTTATTGTGAAGAATAAGAATTTTTGTGTTATACATCTATTGCAAATCGTATAATATGTCTTCGTGATATTTGATTAGTGAGAGTTTAAAAAATAATCTATAAAAGTATTTTAAAACTATTTTATAAAATCGTTGTATGAATAATAACCTTAATTAATATACACTAAGTAAATATTAAAATTAACTTAAATTAATATTAAATTAAAGTTCGATATTTTTTTAATTACCAACTCTTTTATTTTAAAAGTATTTTGGCATCATAATAAAAAAATTGTAATCTAGTGGTGAGTTTATATCAACGTATCAAGCCGCATAGAATACAAAATAGGTAAAATATTTTAAATATTGACTGGAAATGTTTTTAATGAAAATATAAATAAGTTGTCGTAATACTTGTTTTAAAATTTTAAAATATCTAGAAATAATTATAGGATCATAATATATTAAAATGACTACAATAGATAATTTGGAAAATTAAGTCAAACTGATTATATTAATGTATTTATTTATTTATGTATAATTTTTTGAATATCTAATTTTGCATCGGATAAATATAATATTAGTTTGAAGGTTATAAACATTAAAAGATTAGCTAATCCAACGAGGTGCAGTCTCTTATAATATCCAGAATATTTTTTTCAATTATATAAAAAATACACTCAAAAGGGGCACATGCTACTTGTATTTATACATTTCGCAAATATTACATTATCAATTAGCAATAATGGATCTGTTTCTAGAAAATGTTTAAACATAACAATTGTACAATTAGGTTTCTTCGTAATTACAGATAAGTTTACTTTAATATTAGTTTGTAGTTTCATAAAATTACAATCTTTATTTATATTTCATTTAAACTCAGTATTTTTATTAGTGACGACAGTTTATTGTTAATAAGTGTACAAAATTTTGATGAAATACCTCCAGTTGTTTCGGTCATTTCTTCACACAAAACAAAATCACAAAAAACCTAAAAATTGGCAATTAGATACTGTCAAAATTGATGTTAGTAAAATTACTTGTTAGATATCTTCGGACACTTGTTGGTGTAAAAGTTTAAAAATAGCATATTATGTAGAAAATCGATTTGTTTATCATTAAAAGCTATTTCATAATTTGAATAACTGACAATTTATACTAACCAAGTATATATTATATAAATACAGTATAAATATTACAATTACAATGAAATATTAATTCGGAAATATACCTAGTCGACAATAGAATTATGTAAATGCAAAAGTATCTTATTTCCGTCTTGAAATATTGTCTGAGTATGTCTATTAGAGCACGCAAGGTTAACTTATAAGATAGTTATCAGCAATGGTGTTAATTTATATCAACATACCCACAAGGAAGTAATTATGGAAATCTTTGATAGTGGGACATCCTAAGGTTAACTAACAAAAGAGTACATACTGCTTAGATCAAAGAGGTTCTCCAGACCTGACAACAAAATCTATAAAGTTAAAAGAAATTTTATGTTGAACGATCCCCTGGATAACTGTATACTGATTAAGGCTTAATACGTTCCATCAGGTAAAAAGTCATGTCTCCATTAGAAATATCAAGGAGGTGAATTAGTTTCAAAGACTAGATGCGCGTCTGTATAATCGGATTTGCTCACAGCATTAGTAAATATAATTAATTAACTCATGTCAATATAAAATTCTATTTGATAAGTTGCCTTAATGCCATTAAAGTTTTCTATATTAACAAATTGCAAAATATGTATACATATAACGCAGAAGAAGGTGTTATATAACTTCTATATATGCTGTTGAGATATGTGTAACCCCAAATGGAACCTATTCCTTCATTCACAAACCCAGTGATCTATCGAAAGATTACAAAAAGCCAAACATCCCAATCGTGGCGCCAACAATTGAAACATATTATACCGCGTCTAAACTAATAAAAGAAGCTCAAACTACAAAAAAAGGATTTTGAAAATTCTCTTGGCACAAATAAAATTGGTTCTAAAAATAATTTAACTATTATATTCTGCAAGCTAATTAAAACGTATTGATAATGAAACATTGCTGAATCATCTAAGACACCTTATAAATCTTCAAATCGAGGAGGTTGGCTGGTTGCATAGATGTCAATTAACATATAAGCAGCACACACGAGCATTCCTACATCTTAAAATGAAGAAATATATTTTGATTGCTGACCACTTGCTATTTCCTCTGGAATCGAAGCCAGACGATATATTACATGGGGGTATAGTTGAGATAAATCCGCGTATTATAGAGTAAGAGAAATCCCTGACATGTGCGGCGGACCACCACGATTTCTTATCAAAAAAGGTCATACGTATTTCATAACGAAAAGCAGAGGGGAGACAGCAAGGATTAGAAACACTTTTTGACAAGTATCAACAACAGAAAATATTATCAGTCAATGGCTGGATAGAGATTCCCATTTTGTATTCCAATTTTTAGATAACCCGAATTATAGAATGAAAAACGGTGAGAATCCTCAGGTCTTACTTGAAAATTAAAGAGTATGAATTGCAAAGAAGAATAGAGCTATACCTTTCCCGTTTTAAAGTTTCATTTTAAAACGATCGCTCAATTATTTTTAAATATTTAAAGTCAATTTATTTTAATTTTATGTAAAAAACCTTCCTCGGAAAGTCCTAATTAGAATGTATATAATAAAATGTTTCGTAAATAAAGTACGACAATTAAAATTATCAATTCTCATTTAACTCATATACAAACCCACACACAGAATTTTCCCCAGGGTAAATTTTTTTTTCATTGTTATCATTTCTTTTCTATCGAACAGATTACTACTCACTGCCAGGTGTCGATGTGGTTTTTAAACATTGCAATATTTATTATCAAAAAAAGAAGAAGAAACGAAGTAGATTGCACAATACCCCAATTATTTCATTGATCGCTCTAAATGAGAAGTTAAAGAAAAAGTAAAGATTGCATGCGTACAAATTATAAGGGGATTTTAAAATTGATAAAAGAAGGAGTTGCTTACTTTTGGAGCTAAAAGGATCAGAAGACAATTATTTTTTTCACAAAAAAATTAATAAATGACAATATTTATAATTTTTTAGATTTTTTATTTTATTTTAAGTTAGAATTATAAATTTGTTTGAAACACTAAGTATAGTATTTGACCTATTGCCTTTTCTATAAAAACTTATAAATACAATTCCTTGGTGAAATGTGAAATTTGGAGCAATTTGAAAATTAATTTCTTCCATTTAAAGAAACATATTTTCTGAAAAAGGGGGAATCTAAAATGATTTAATAGTTTAACTGTCTTGTTAGAAAGAGATACATACTTATACATGGTTTACATTTTTCTCGCAACGTGTATAATATGATGTAACTTAAAGTTAGATACTTATATTAACCCTTAAGTAAATCAATTTTGCAATTATTAAAGCTAAAAGATACCACCCAAATACTGATCTCTCCCCATCAAAAAAAAGCCGTAGAATTCAATAATGACTGCCACAACGAATAACTTCAAAACTTATCACTAAAATTGAAACAAAGAAATACTTTTTAAAAGCCGAAATAAAATTATTTAAAAAAACTTATAATTTAATCATAAACATTTCAATATTAACAAACGCTCTTACCAATAATACAGTTTGTGACAATAAAGATTAATTCATAGTTCTAGTAATATTACTGATTAATGGAATGAAGAACTTTGTTATCAAAACATCAGAAATGATCTTAATCAAGCCAATTTCAACAGATACCGTTTTTTCTAATGATAATTCTATTTCTCAAAAGAACAATGCATTCAACAGCAGCATGTCCACGATGACAACACGGCTACGTTTGAGTGAAAACGCTATTCAACATTACCTAATAACGAAAATAAAGTTAATAGCAAACTGATAAAATAGTTGCTATATGGGTAGCTAGAGGTGAACAGGGAGTATTGTATTGTCTGACAAGTGCTAGAATGTTGGGATATCAAACATTAATTTATTTGGAGAACTTCCCAGAACACCATTCTAAACCGGAAATGAAACCTTGGATCTGACGCGCTATCACCGGTTTTGATTAGCAAACTTCCATTCTTTCCAAACACTTTTTTCTTAAATGTTGTCTCTGGCTTTGGCAAAAAAGTGTTTTAAACTTCTTGTGTGAATGGTCTTATATGTGCATTTATGGTATTCATTGATAAATAATATTCTGAATATAAAGAATGTCGAGAAAGAACAAGTATAATGTAAAAAATATAAATTTTACAAGATTTTTGTTATTATAAATTAAGTTTAATTAATGGAAATAATTTACATATCTCTAAAATTATGATTTATCTGGTAAATCTTGAATAACAAATCTCCATTATTTTATTTTATTACAACCAAAAGAAATACAATTTTAAGCATATATAGTAAGAGCGCTATTTTAAAACAATCGACTTATTTCCTTGTTGACCATGGATGGCTTAAAGTTTGTACCAATACTATATTTAACACATCTGTAAATGGTAATGAATGGGGTTTGGAGTTGGGCTGGTACCTGGGTTTTGACAACGCTCCATTCAGCGCTTCGAGGACTTCCATGACTTGTGTGATTAATGAACCGGTTTGATGGATAGCTCGACTGAAACGGAAAATAAGAAAGAGAAAATATTAGAAGCTCTCATCTCTTTGTACGGTATTTTTTTATTAACGATATAGTACCATCTTATTATAGGAAAGCAGTGTACTTGGGCGGAAATATATGCACACATTAGACAACCAAATCGTTAAAATTAGTAAAATGTTTATAATATTTATCCAAAAAGTTAGGTGTTATAATCCATTCAATTTATGAATATTATTATCTACTGAGATAAATTTTGTTTTAACTTCGATTTTTGCAAATGTCATAAGCGTCTCATCCGGAGATTATTGGCGCAGATAAATATCTGGTATTTAAAGTCAGAAGATTAGCCGGGTAATCTATATATCATGGTAATTTTATATTTATTAAGTTAGATATAAATATAATTATACCCAAAGTAAGTGAGAGTCTGTTGGCTAAGATTGGCATTAAATATTCATGAATAGTTGCAAAGCAAGTAATTGAAATAAATGTGAGTCCTTTATTTAAAAATACGAAGCTATTGTTTCCTTCTTCAGCCAATATTTAGGATTTGTACATAATAATTACTATTATATTGGAGTAATACAAAGAAGAGACAGGTTTAGTGCGCCTTTGAATTATTTAACAAGATACCGTATCGACTAATATTGATTTAATGACGTATGATAATAAAAAAATATACAGGTAGAATACTAAAAAGTACAATAAAAACGCTCTCTGTGTCAAATAAACCTCTAAAACTACAATAAAATTATTTCTAAAAAGAATCAAAAGGTTCATTTTATTGAAGGTTTTAGCGGTCAATTTTACACAGAGATCGCTTTTATTTACAGTTTTTTTATTATGTGCCTCCCCGACACATAGGACGTATGATAACCGAATTATTATTGCGGTAGAATTATTTGTTATAATGTTTTTATTTACAAATAGCAAAGTATTAATTCAGCCTGATGAATCTTCATAATGTCCATATTGATTAAAAATAGAAACAATTTATTATTCTGAGTATTCAAAATAATATAGGTTTCAACACGCTGGACGAATACTGAGATAGTGAGTAGTAGTCACATCATAATAGGGGTGTTGATACTAATATTACATCTGCTAAGATTACATTCCCGCTATATTTAATTAGTACATCTCTAAAAACATCTCTTATCTCTACGATACATTCAGAAAAACGATTAGCTTTAACACAATCTAAACAAAAACAAATTGGAAATATGTCTGCCTTGTTAAGAATTCCAAATATGGTAATTATAAAACATACAGCTAAATATTATAGTTACTATATAGTATATAGATAAACCAAAAAAACACATAAAAAGTAAATGCGAAAACACAGAATTCAGCTGTCAGGACTAAGATAAGACACATAAAAAAATATGGAATATAGATTAAATGCTATATAATGAAAAAAAGCGAATATTTTGAAATCAATAAGGATATGTTTATGGATCCCACACATATGCAGAGATCATTTAGTAACGATCGAGAAGAAATCAATTTAATCAACAAATGAGGATTTCCAGTATGATAGACACAATTAGATAACAAGCCACAACTATTAAACATAAATCAGGTGTACTTTTGTGTAAAGAACAATCAGACAGTGTGCAAAGGTCAATAAATACACAACAATATTTATATTCCTAAAATATGAAACACGATCAGCACATGCAATTCTAACTTTCGCGAGTTCCATTCGAATCTTATATTATAGTTTATGTTCACATATGTTCATAGTATTTTTCATAATATAGATAAGTGAATTCGATTTAATTATTTAATAAATACTCATATATAATAGTTATTATCAAAATTATAATTTGAACAAGGGAAGAAATGTGATCCATCATAAATTCTCTAAAATCTCATAAAGACAAATAATGTTTAATTAAATAAATAATTGAAAAGGTATTTAATGTTGTCAAAGATTATAAATTTCACTATTCAAAATATACAATTAAATTTAATTTTTGGTTCCAATTTATTAACGTATTATCTTTGACATTCAGAGCACTGAACAGACAGACACTTTAAATCAACTACAAAACTAATAATATAAGCAAGTACATCGTCTCTATATGCACCATCAATGTCTGAAGATTTTTTAAAAGTAAACAAAATGTGAGGATTACCGGCAGATTATGTGGTCAAAGAAGATCATATTAGAGATTACCAGGTCCCCAATATTAGAGACGAATTAAAACCTTTTAAAATGTTGGATATAGAGGGTAAAAGAATTTAGCAACAACACGAGCCTGGTTTTGCAATTATATCAAACTTATCTAAGTTTATTAAGTTTAAAAACATTTCGTCCGACCACGATCCTTCAATTCAATAAAATAACTTTCCTAAAGTGAAAGAACAAGTAGAACAATAACTGGATCTAGTTATTCCCTTCAATAATCTTCTCCGACTTTTTATGATCTAAATATCTTTTTGTCTCAATATTAATTATTAATAATGACAGGAATAGAGATATCTTAAAGTGTATTCCAAATTCTTTTAAAATGGTGAAATACCTCCGATTGCCTAGATAACCCAGTACATTCATTGCCTTTTAATATTGAACCTAATTCGATAATACTTTTATATGAAATATACATACCGCAAAACATTTTAATAGTGTAAGGTTAGGGTCTATGTAAGTAACTTTAGCGATGTTGGAGGGTCTGTATGGGTACAAAATACCCGGTGCGAAACATCTGTTGAGACATCAGCACATTCTATATAAAACATGCAAATCTATCACTTTATCTATCCATTAAGCATAACGTTATTACGGTTTTTATGTAAGTATATATAGAGATAAGAATTCATTTTATTTTAGTAAAAGAGAAAAATAGGTATGTTTCATAAGAAATATTAATTTATCGACTATTAATATACTAGTTTAGTTTTATTTTGAAAATTAATAATCAATAATATTTCAACTTAAACAATTAAATAAATAACTTCATTTTTGAAAATGATCAATAAAATAAATAGTTGTTAAATGAGTAACAATTGTCTGAAATCTGAAATATTCGACAATGTGTACAAATTTGTCCTAAAATTGTCAATCTTTTCCATTTGTAGCGAAAGATTAATCTATTTCATGGGCAGTCCATGCTTGTCAAACGGTTATTCATAATTGATGATCTTTTTTTTCAAAAACAGATTGTTAATTATAAATCATATTATGCAAACAAATTCTATGTGAAAATATGATAGCAGATATTCGTAAAATATTTACTAAAAAAACATACAGAATATTCATATAATTTCCTTTTCCATTAATATTGTAAGAAAACAGTGATGGAAAAATTTCAAATGTATTTTAAAATAATGTTTGAGTTAATTTGAAAATGTATTTAATAAAATGCAGTACAAAGAATTGAAATAATCTTCGATTTGTATTTTATTCACACAAATATTATTCAAATTTAAATCTAAATTTTTAAAATTTTAAAAAAATCAATTATTTAAAATAATGAATTGTTTCAATAATTTAAACAATAAAATATGGTAGCAACATCTTCACAACACCAAAGACAAAAAGCACAATTGATAAAAACAATTCCAATAGAATAATGTGCAGACGCCGAACTATAAGGTGCTATGAACTCATAGAATGCAAAGCGTTGAAGAAAAATCGCAAATAAAACTGCATTGCTAAATATTGTAATAATAGATATTGTATACCGATCTATGAGATGTACAGAAAATTGAAGTAATATAAACACAATAGTGTAAACTATATGTATAAAAATTTGTGAATACAGTCGGATACTTAGTTAAACAAAATCACAGCTAGACAAAGAAACAAGTAGGCCAGTGCATCTATATTGTACAGTGATGATATACAAACAGACCAGTGCTTCTATATTGTACAGTGATAGATAGACAAACAAGCCAGAGCTTTTATATTGTACAGTGATAGATAGACAAACAAGCCAGTGCTTCTATATTGTACAGTGATAGATAGACAAACAAGTCAGTGCTTCTATAGTGTACAGTGATAGATAGACAAACAAGCCAGTGCTTCAATATTGTACAGTGATAGATAGACAAACAAGCCAGTGCTTCTATATTGTACAGTGATAGATAGACAAACAAGCCAGTGCTTCAATATTGTACAGTGATAGATAGACAAACAAGCCAGTGCTTCTATATTGTACAGTGATAGATAGACAAACAAGCCAGTGCTTCAATATTGTACAGTGATAGATAGACAAACAAGCCAGTGCTTCTATATTGTACAGTGATAGATAGACAAACAAGCCAGTGCTTCTATAGTGTACAGTGATAGATAGACAAACAAGCCAGT
>JAUZNC010055544.1:0-51527 GCA_034780395.1 Vannuccia rotundouncinata | reverse complement strand
CAGTGATAGATAGACAAACAAGCCAGTGCTTCTATAGTGTACAGTGATAGATAGACAAACAAGCCAGTGCTTCTATAGTGTACAGTGATAGATAGACAAACAGACCAGTTAATCTATATAGTACAGTGATAGACAGACCAGTGCATCCATTTATTTCAATTAGCGATATACAGACATATACCTCAGACTTCCTTGAGTGAAAACGCAATGTGATTGGTTCCTCACTGCTTTCGTCATCACCGTACTCATCTTCAAAATCATCATCACCATCATTATTATCATTCAGACGTCGCACAAACTTGTTAGTAAGGAGACTGGTGGCTGTAGTCGGTGTAGACATTACAAGACTCGTAGGTTGGTCTCTAGAACTATTACCAGTTTCCACAACCTCTAATTCTAAATCATACTCGTCAAAAAAATGGTCCTCTTCCTGATCAAGTAAGTGTGTCTTGCCATGAGTTGCCTATAAGCAATGGGATTAAGTTACACGTAAAGTTGATTATCGATAGTAGTATGTATGTACGGTACTTCTTCAATATTTTTTTAATAATCAATTAGTAAAATCAATAAATCAAAAAAAATTAAATTGTATTTATCTATAAACGTATAGTAACTACAAAAATGAGTGTAAAATGAATAAAGAGATTTTTAAATTCTAAAAAAATAAACAGCACAGTAAAAAAATTAAACACACCTTATTGTACTATTTTTTACATATTTTATTATTGTTCCAAAATGAATTATTCATAAATCATAAATTATATCATTAATATATAACAAAAATATAAGTATATGAAAACCTCCCAGAGCTCAATTTTCACATCTGAAAAGTACAATTAACGTATATAGCAACTTAAATAACGAGCCTGCTGAAAGATGGTAGCTATACTTAACTTTTAGATTTGAAAGATATGTTATAAGACAGATCAACAACCTAAATGAAATTATAACGCCCAGTGTCAATAGAAAAATCAGAGTAAACCACTAAGGAACTTTCTGACATTGACAAATGTGAAAGAAAATTGGAGAGATGGGAAGGTCTAATAAATCACAGATGTAGAAAGTATAGAGGGCTAATTTTCTTTGGGTTAAATTTCACACAAATGCGCGCTTACCTATAATAACCTGACTAGTAATATCTTGTTTTGTTGTGGAAAAGTTATTTTTCTACTGCAAACTTAAAAGAAATCCTCTGGTATATAGAAAAAGCTTTATATACAAAAATAATTAAACGGTAAAAATAATGTCGCCAAAACTGCTTTCTATAGGCAAGATGAAGGCGTTTACACGATAAGGTGTCTAGTCGTTACAGATAGGACTATATGGATACTGAAGGTGTTCTTCCAAATACTTCCTAATCCAGCTAATACAGAAGTCACCTATTTCCTACGACGTGAACCAGCATTTACTTGTCAGTTAAAAAAGAAGAAATTGTTTTGACATGTAAGCTTTGGTTGTGAATAATCTTGCAATATCCCGATAGAACAACTACACATTGTGACGCCACTGAACATCTGTCAGAGATGTTCTCTAACTAAACATCATGTTAAAACGATAGTAATGTAAATTGCAACATTGTAAATTTGTCACAAAGTTTCATTCATTATATTTCTTTGTAAAACATTTTTAAATCATGTATTATATATATATAATTCGTTAACAAATCGTAACTCAAAGATAACAATATTTTTTGATCAATTATAGTGTTTTTCTGTAATTATCAGTTACACACTGACTAATTACAGAAATAATTATTTGATACTAAATTAAATACTCATAACCAAGTAATTGATCGTAAAAAATCTTCAAAAATATCTCTAAAAAATCAATAAAAGTACTTTTACAAAGCAAGAAAACATCCTTATCATTTTCTAGAATATCAATTCTTAAACACGTACTTCCCAGCTTTTAGACTACCGCAAATGAAATCGAAACAAGTCGTTATCTTCATCATAGATAAATTTACTGACATAAACATATAGACTTATTTTTTGTAAACTGCAATTTGTTAATACACATATCCTTTAAAAACTAATTTCTTTGAATCCCCGTTTAAGAAAATTAAAATATATACCTTTCACAAATCTAATCTAGCAAACACAACCTAAATGTCAAATCTATTAAAGTTTTGCCCTTGACAAAAAATTAAACCCATAAAATCTTCTTCTTCTTCTTCTTATGTTCACACGTTGAAAGAATTCAGACAATCAGTTATTGTTAGTACAGTCAAAAAACATTAATAATGACTAAAGACTTTTCTAACAAATATACATTATTTAGAAGGCTTAATTAAACTAGGATATTATACGAAAGCATACGATGTCGGAATCGAATATGTCGAACATCGCAATTATATGTTTAGAATTTAATACCAGGAAGACTTGGCTGTCCGAAAAAGAAGAGAAAATAAGTTCATGAATTTCAACTTATATTAAGATAAATGGCACCTTTACACATCTGGAGGGGTGACTTTTAGAGCTTTATATTACAAATAGCATCTGTTAAGAAAAAATATGACTGAATTAAAGTAATCATAATTCTGTAAATGTTTTTCAACGATTACTTTATGAAAAGTATATTTAGTATAATTATTATTCAAGCATTTAATACAGTCGTCAATAGAAAGTTGTATTGTTGTAAATTTATGAAAATGTATAATTTAAATACAATTAAATAAAACTATACATATTATTTGATATAATTAAATTTATTTATTTTTGGGTAAATTTGACGCAAAAGTTTATTTAAATTAATAAAATATTCTCATTTCTTCGAAGCGAACAAACCTTTTAACATTGTCCATTTTAGACCATGCCATCTTAATGGCGCCAAGGCTTCTGAGCGCACTTGACATTTACAAAAAAACAGTATGACGTGTATCTTGTAGAGTTTCTTAAATCTCAAATTTACTCAAAGTAGAAAAAAGCTAAGAGTTTGTTTTATCTTCTAAATAAAATAATGGAAAATCCACTTATGAAATGAAGTCAGACAATTCTTTACACAAATTAACCAAGTAAGTATGAGAATATAATTTCTTGAAACAATACGAAAATGAAATAGATATTATACGTGTATAATATAAACATCTATTGTAAATATCTAAAAAAACAAATGTTATTTATCAGATGTCAAAATTTCATTTACATAAATAGAATAATACTATATACTCCAATATTATGTCTAAAAAGAATATAATCAGAACGAAATCTGCAACACCATCACCAGGTCTAAGTATGAAAGTAATGCTCTTTGCTCTATGTGGGAAAATATGCAAGAAAATCCATTATTCAATTTGGTCGCGAGGCCAAGTAGCACATTGGGAAAGATATTTTCTCAAATCTTTATAACTAACTCCCCGGAATACTTAGAGATGGTTACAAACCACACAGGGAGTGAGGGATCACTAAATGTATCTGCCCCAGGAGAAATCATGCGCGAGAAACGTGCAACCAAGCCAGAAGATTAGCCACGGAGCAAGAGTATATAAATGATAAAAATGGGACATTATTATTATTAGTATATCTATAGCGATCAGCTATTCTATCCTTCAATATTGTTTACTGTGAATTTAGTTTGTACGATAGGTCCTGGCTCCCCTTCCTTATACATTTAGCGAGTATTGTTTTAAACTCATGCAGACTTCCGTTTGAAACTGGGGAAAACTGACTCAAAGAGCACTACGTGATTCAACAGAATCTTTTGGATTTACTGTTTAATCGATGTATGGCTTTAATAAATTTAAACAATGGAACCATTTTTAAATCATACCAAATACTACTTCAACTAAATATATATATATGTGTGTGGGTGCGTGCGTGGGAGTGTATTACTCCTCATTATTAACTACATATTATGCTACATATAATAGCTAAGTTCTCAAAATTCTTAGTTGGAAAAGATTTTATTATTTCAAGAAAAGGTTAATTTTTAATAGATGGAATATATTTTGTAAATAAAAAATAAATGAGAAAATATATATTTATATATAATCTTTCGAATAATATGCGCACTAACAAAAAGAAACAAATGATTAGGTGTACCGATTTAAATTACTTTTTCCATTTTTTAATCAGCCAAGATTATAATGTGTGTAATCAGCTAAAAACAGAAGCAATTATATATTTCTGTGAAATTGACCTAAAAAGCCCTCAAATATCTTGTTATCACTGTTATATGTGATTGGTAACAGAAAACTCTAATCTGATAAGGAGAAATCTTTTTTCTACAAAGGTTGCCTTAGTTTTAGAAATTATAGGCACTGATCTCCCAGTATGTATTACCAGGATTATTGAAATAAGCCTTGTTTTAATCCCATTTTAGACGGGATGAGCAAGCATCAGACAGTGCATGGAGTGCTGGAAGGAAGGTGAATGAAATGGTTCCGCGCAGTTGCGGTAAAGAAACATCAAAATAAATAAGAGTTGCTTTAATAAATAGAAAGATATAAAAAGATAAGCTTCTATCACTTCAGACATATTTCTTACATCTCAATTTATGAGTTATTGATTGAGGAATTATACACTAAGCATGCATTCTACCTTATGTGTTGCATCTTTTAATTATATCAGAGATATAAAATAAAGCAAAGAAGGTGTTATAAATGTAATGAAATAATGTAATTATCTATCGGGAAATAAAATATTCTTAAACAGTATAATAATAATTAAATTTTAAATAATGTTAATCAGCATTTTCATTTAATCAATAACTATAGATTGTATTAAATGACCTTTGTATATTATGTGACCGGAAAAAAGTTTATATACAAATTTATAAAAATTGATATTATAAAGAAATTAGAGTCGCAGCTGAAGAATAATGGTATTCCCCTTAGGAAAACCTGCCCATGTAAAACGTGAGAGCGTCATAAAAGAATAGTTAAATGCGGCTATCGAGAAAAGTGTTTTTATATAGTCAAGTTAGCTGTATTAGGGGAATATCCAATATACACCAAGTAGTCAATATATTGAAAATGAATACCTACAGAAAGGTTGCCAAAATGTCTGGCTGTGGTTCTATAAGAGAAACCATTTTGAAATAAAACACGTGATACGGTGATAGTAATGTATGATTGTTATACTTTTACGTATTTAACTAATGTATAAAGGTAAACATCTATTTTTAATATTATTTATACATTTTTTTATTTGAACAACAAATGTTAAAGTTTTATAAATTTCTCCATACATGACTTGACTTGATTGACAAGATTTATAGAGAATTAAAATAATTTTTAAATAAAAGAGTTGAATCATGCAAATGTGCATAATTAACTGATTTAATTTATATAATACAGCACTGGTATATTATTTATAATCAACTTTCAAATAACGAATATATAAATTCAAAATACTTTGACTATTTCAGTACAAAAGAAAACATTGTTTCTTGGAATTAGCAATGAAGATATTGAAAAAATCAAGATTACGACTTAAAAATGTACCTAATAATAGTAATGATTGAATAATTTGCTTCATACACATATTTTATGGCATACAATTGTTAGCAATTATATGTTTAAATGTATAACGTAATGATAGTTCGACTAATTCATTAATAGCATCAAAAGTGAAAAAAGCTAACTAATTTTAAACATAGAACGCTTTCAATATGGATAATTGAGAAGTATACCTTGATAGCGGAAATGCTCGTTTATTTTTTCTTAAGTCAAAATGATTTTCTGATGCGGAATCTTACATTTCTTGTAACATATCTTAACCATATCGTGAGACTCATTTTGTCTTATATTCGATAATTTATGAAGTATAAATGTACTTAAAAATCTAGCAAATGTATAAATTCATATAACTAAACTATAATTTATGTATGCATCTATCCATTTTATGGGGAAAAAAGGTGTAGCCAAGAAGTGTTGAGGATAAAAGGGCGACTGAAACAGACATAAAGTAAATTAAGATATTTCAAAGAGATCGACAACAGTTGTCCTCATTCTAATTTGGAATAGAAATAAACCAAAACCCAAAGCCTATTTGTCATATGCCGAACAACATATTAGGCGAAGATTTATCATTGCAAATATTCTGACACGGTAGAAGATTAAATGGATAACACTCTTCTACTATAACATAGACCAAATACACATATATCGGACATCTATACGCGAAGAAGAATTTTTTAAATAACAATTACTGTTTAATAAGTATAATGACATGATGGAGGATTCTGGTGATAATTCTGCGGGGAGGTTAGTTTGTGATTGTTATCAAATGAAGAAAACTATAACTTATACATAGCAATCATAAATCAAAACAATATATTGCATTTCGATCTAATTTGACTTCTTAAATTTAAAATTGGTATAACTACTGAAAGTTGTTCTATTATCCAAGAATAAAATTTACCCTTATTGCAAGCAGATAATGATAAACATATTATATAAAATAGATTGTGCTTAATATTCGTACATCTGCTTATTAATTGATTAATATATAATATGACACATTTTCAAGATCCAGTTAGAAATTTTGAAAAAACTACAAAACAAATTTGTTTAAGTTTTTCTATAACAGTAAGCTTTTACAGAAAGATATGCTTTAATATATATATAAAAGACAACTAAATACTACATATTATATAAATACTGTATATTATATCAAAACATAGATTAAGATCTGGTCCAGCAAAAAACAATAATCGATCAAAAAAGAGATCAATGAAAAAGATATAACGTGATCAAAGGTCATGAAAAAATGTTCCTTATTTAAAAAAGAGTATTCAGGTAACACAGGTCCAAGAGAAGGTTGTTTCATTATAGTTTGAGGTTTGAGGGATAAACAGCTGCTTGTATTCACAGCGGTCAGTTATATCTTTATAGAGGTTATAATAGGTAGGAACCTACCACAATGTCTTAATATATTATGACAGATGGCCCCCTCACATCTACTCCCATTTTCATAGTTTTAATAAACGAAATAACTTGATTTACACTTTATTTATTCTTTGATAGTAATTTAGTACTGATCATTCCTCAATGACCATTTTAGAAAGATCCAAATCGTCTTAAGAAGAGGATTTGTAAATTAATTCATCCATGAATCACCTCAAATATTGGTTAAGCAGGATTTCGCCAATTTATTAACTAAAATGGGCCTAAATACTATGTTACAAAATAATCCGCTTATAACAAGGCGAGTCTACTAAGACTAAATAAGAATCGGTTATTTTTATAGGATTGTATCAAAATATACCATTAAGAGAACAAATAAAATTGATCCAAGACTAAAATTTTATCGAAGTCGTTTTAAAAGGATAAAATTTACTTTAGCTATTGCGGATTGGCTTCGTACGACGGTGAATTTTTTTGTCTGAACTGTTCAACTGTATAAGTTAATATAATCTGGAGACCTGCATAATTCAGACAAAACATTTAAGCTGAGCTAGACTGTTGATTAACTGATCAGTTTACATTAATGTTTATATCTAGTCCTGTTATTATGTATTTATTCTATTTCATCACTTAGTTATTAATACAAGTTATATTTACAGAATAAAAATTTAACGAATATTGTTATTATGTTTTAAGAATTTTACTATAAAAAAATATTATTTGAAAAGCATTAGTGCCAAAACATTGAACTAAGAAAAATGTTTGAATACTCTAAAATATTTTAATTTGGATTTTATATGATACAAAAATATTCTGAAATACAATAAAATCAAAAATATGTTGACATAAATTCAAATTTATATAGAAATGATTTCTTTTAAGAAGAAAACAAAAGTGTTTCATTTTTAAAAACAGCTTTGTTGGAAAAGTGTCAAAATAATTTCCACTTTTAAACATCTTCCATATTCAAATGTATCAATTGACCCATTTCTCGACAAGGGCGCGTGTAGTGGGCACGAAATACTTTCTCTCTACACAGCTTTTACAATGCTGATGCTGGTGAGTAATTACAATCGTCGTTGAAACCGCGGAGGAACAAATATTATCTTACGCCGGTTTATAGAGAGTTTCAGATAGTTTGAAAACTCTCTCGAATGTGTGACAAAGGAGAGGGAACAAGACTTCCAAACACCAGAAGAGATTGACATCTTGCGTTATATACCTATAGGCGGCGGCGACACATAGATACAACAATGTGGTATGTTAACTGTGGAAAATTAAATCCAGCCAAAAAGTGAAATCTCCACCAGTCTTTGTCGAAAACAGTTAACTCGACCGAACAGCGATATACACACTTTATGCCTCCGACTGTTATATTATAGATTTTCAATGTTTACTTTTTATCATAATGTTTCTCTTAGGATATTCAAAACACGTCGGCCATTTTGACTACATATACTACCGGCAGAAAGTTGAGAGAAAGCGCTAGACTGTTTTTTTGTTTTCATTCAATTTCGCAACACTTTTAACTTTTAGCAATATGTGTGAATGTGCGTGAACTTCCAGCCCAAAAACGAACTATCTTCAGCTCTCCAGTTAGAGATGCATTTCTAATTAAAATGGGTGTGTCGGTGTTGCAAAGTTTTCACTTTAAATTTCATTTTAAAGTCACGCGCTAGAAAATAAAGAAACTGATTAATCAAAGTCGGTCAAGAAAACACCTTCATATAAAAAGAAATTTAGACAATTCGTCTCCAATATTCGGAGACGTAACTACCATTGAAAAACAATCGCTTATTGTGCACTTTTGTTTTGGTAAGCAGAAGGAAAGATTTGCGTGTATAATGTACTCTATCCAGTAAATTCGATACACATTGGTCAAAGATTTACGAAATGACATTTCCTCCTTAAATATTAGCGATATGTAGAATGACGTATAAAAATTCGTCGAATATGAAATGTGAATGAACATGAAGTTGTTATAGATTTATTTTGGTGAGAATGTCATGTAAGTCTAATTATAATAGCCAAATATAAATTAAACAGAACGAAAAAATATTTGCAGAACGAAAAATATCTAAAAAAATCTAGAATATGTTACTACAAAAATCAACATTTGCGATGTGCACTAGTTTAATTTTCCTTATTTTCCGCAAAACAAAACAATATAACGTTGCCACTGCAAATGACATATGATTTCAAAAATGTTTTATATAAAATTTCAACATTATGGATTCATTATTAAGTTCATTAAAAAAACATTTTATTGTGAAAAAAATAATATTTATGTTTTTACCGGTTTTAATTTCTAAAATGTAAAATTTTTCTATTTTTATAATCCGTTGGAGGCCTGTGTGTAAAAGATTTATTCTTATACAATTGAGGTAGTTCTCCCTTATATAATCTTACAAAATGTGTGACTGGAAAAAGAGATTTATAATTATCTGAACATGGATTAAATTGGTTATTATAGATAATCTTATATGGAGCAAAAAATTGAATATTCTTGACAGATAACAACAGAAATAATCATACTTAATTTATAATATATGCGCTTAATTATTTTCTATTTACTGTTGAGACAAAATTTGCATAAAATAATGAAACTATTGATGAAGAACTTCAGAAATGCAATCTCTTCCGTCTTATTAACTCAAGTGTCTTAGCAACTAGATGTTTTTATTATGAAGGTGGCAAACAATGTTGACGATAACTGTTTCCCACTGTTAATGCTACTAACACAAAACATCATTGATCGTCGACAGATCTCTACATTTTTATAGAATTGAATAACTTTTGTCGTGATAGAATTGAATTTTTAAGATAAATGAATGTCAAATTTGTCAATTTAATAGGAAACAATATTTGAGAGTTGGAAAAATGTTCCTACTATATTGCATACAAAAAATTAACTAAGATAATAGTTTGGAATAATCTCGAATAACAAGGAAACTTCTTTCAGGTTATAATCAGGCTTCTCACGCTTCTAAAAAGCTTTGAGTTAATATTTTAGGTTTTCTGGTTTTCATATTACTATCCTCTTTTTTGACATATCAAGTTGTATCGTGCATTATTTATAAAATGAAATACACAAAATTGCGTTCTAACTTTTGTTTATCAAATAGTAACCATTAAAATGGTTCTATCTTTATCCGGAACATTGTTTTCTTTATGATTTAATAACCGAAACTTTATTTAAAAATACTTTTCAAGCTGTACTGACCATGGAAAAGTATTCAACGTGTACAAATTTAGTCAAGAATCAATAGGAAGGCTTTTTGAAGAGAAATGAGAAAATAAAAAGATTTCTTGTTTGAAAGAGTTCAATAACATTACTCTAACAATTATTCTATGTATATATTTATATATCTTTGGCATGATAATTGAATATACTGATGCGTTTGTAGTTTGTAAAATATGAACTATTTTCAGTTATAACTATAATGATGCATTGTAGAAATTATATTTCTATGTTACAGAAAAATGCCAGCCTTTATAATATGGCAAATTGACTTATTCCTATATAGACTTTTTATTACTTCAATAACATTGATTTGAGTCTGAAAACAGCAGGCGAAAAGGTTTACGTCAATCTCAGTAATTACCTCTAGGAGCAATTTAGCTTTCTAAAGAGAGATTTATATTTGATCTAAAAAATACTTAAAATATAAAAATAACATAAGGTAAAATATATAACCCAGGACATATAAATGAGTAGTGCTATACTCAGCTTACCCATTACAATTATAAAAAATATTAGCATTTGGATAAAAGAAATCATAGACAGATAAATTGAATAAATTTCGAAATGTATTTATTCAATGACATTTAATAAATAAATATTAGATATACTTCTGACAAGGGGAATGAATATTTTTCAAAAAATAAAATGGGTACCTACCTCATCTCTAGTATTATTTCGATGTTTAGGAGCTGAAAAAAAGAAAATAATATCTATAGCATAACTTACGCCGTTTTTCAATGTGAATTAATTTAACTATAATAATTTTCATTTAATTGGAAGTTTTTCTCCACCAGAAAATATTGAATATTGTGTAAGACAATTACGAACTATGTAGAAATAAAACTCGCAATATACCAATAAGCTAAGAATTACTCCATTGAAAACTTTTTGAACAAGAAAATTATACAGTCTATATGTTGGTGATGTCAATTGTGCAATTTTTTATCCCCAAGGATACAAAATAAATCGATAGAAAATAAAAATTCAGCTATATATAATAAAATATATAAAATATAATATAATACATAGAGTAAATATATTGGAGATATTGTAAAAAGAATCCTCAGAGCTACTATATGGGGTGCGTGTATGTCACCATAAAATCATCCTCTTTTTCACTTTCTTACATGTTTGATCCGATATGCATACATTAACACCTGCTTTTTCACTACCCACTCACAACACGATGACAAAGAAACAAAAACTATAGTATTAATAATTAAGCAAATGTCCTCCACATAATAATCTTCCGATGAAATAACACAAAAAATTGTATTTTTTATATTTACTGATAAGAAAATATATAAAATGTTGAAGTAAATTGAAAATAAATGATAAAACTGCACAAGTCTTTTTATGGGACATTCAATTGAAAATCTGGAACTTGATTTCTGAAGTAAATGGACAATTAATGGATCTGCCAAAGCCAACCCAGAGCATTACGTAATACATTTCATAGTGGCATAACCCCCTCCTTCCTTTTATTCTTTGTAGAATATTACAATTGTCAAAAGATGAAGATATATATTGAAATGTATATTGACTCCCGAACTGAGTCATAAGCGAGAAAATATCGAATTAATAATGCCATGAAGAAGACACAGTTATAGTAAGTATTTGGAGATTCTATTCCATTCATTTAGACGCCCTGTTTGCCAAGGTGAAGGCAGGAACCAGCAGTGGAAATAATGGACAGTTCGCGCCTAAGAGTCAACATTATGGAAGAGCATATCGTCTGGTGTGTTTACTTCGGATTATTCACCTCTCTTCCACTCCCTCTCTGCGTGTCTAGTCGGTCATACAAACCCAGCTCGAATTCAAACTGGTCTTTGCTTCCACAAAGGAATTCAAACAAGAGAACACTTGTACCGAGATGGTCTTTGCTTCCAGAAAAAAATTCAAACAAAAGAAGACTACTGATCTTCCACCATACGAAAGAGTTTTAACTCAACTAAGTTTTAACAACCGTTCTCCTTTTAGATTCGTCAAACAACTTTTAATTCTTGTTTCTGGAGCAAGAGGTTAACTTCAAGACTCACCCTTGGGCCGACGACTGTAACGTCGCATGAAGAAATAGACTGTTGCCACGGCGACCATTAGAAGCCAGATAATCAAGAGAGCAATGACAACTATTGTCGGGTTGATTGCATCCGTATCACGTGTCGTTGGAAAATTGCCCTGAATGTAGTAAAAAAAATTCAATTGTAAGTAAATGTTGGAAATTATAAAGAATTTGGATCTGGTATTATCGAATATTTAATGAAATTAAAAGTGAATTGGGAAAAAACTAGAATACAAGAACATTATAAGAGAATACAAATAATAAAACAACATATCTGAAAATATCACATGTTAAAAAATACTTTATGTTCGTACACATTTAAATTCAGATTACACATGTAAAAATCTTATCAACACTAGACTGGGCAATAATTTTTCCAAATATTAAAAGTGCAGTTTTATTATGAATAGTACAAAAAACACTTTATAACCTATCTTTTTTAGAGTTATTAATTACATTGAATTCATAAAGAATATTTTTTTCTAAATTAATCTATGCTAGACTTTAATTTCAGGCGATTATACACAAATTTATATATTTATAGACTAATATAAAGAACATAAGGAAAACTATTGAAAATGTAATTATATTGAGAAAATAAACTAAATGATCTCGACATGTTTCATAAAATGACAAATTCAGTTATCAAAGATAGCAGCTCTTAATGAGACAAAACATTTGTATTGAGTATATTTCCTAAGACGAGTGGAATATCTGGAAAAACTAGAAATGGGAATCGCCATATACAAAAGGAGAATAAGGGAAAGAGTCTGTTACTGCAGTGGTCTGCCATCGTGATGAGGAGTGGGAATTCTCGGACTCAGAGAACACGGGAGTGACAATGTTTTGTGTGGAAATGATAAGTTGGATAAAAAATTAAATTACCTAAACCAAAAATGCGGTCCAGAGGTAAAAGAATTATAAAAGAGATTATTATTATCATTAAATATCGACATTAAAGATTTTAAATCTTGTTTAATATAAATATATTTTACCAAAAATTATCGCGTTTTTAGTTTTTAGAACAAATTAAATTAAATTTAAAAAAAAAATAAAAAATAACAATTCAAATATGGAAGAAGAATTCAACTAACAATACAATTCATAGATCAACTATTTAATAATTAAACAGGAACAACATGAACAATAACATGATAATAGCAGTTGTTATCTAACTTATTTGTAAATTGCATGTCATAAAAAACATAGTTATTAGTATTCTATTAATTCTCGCATGAGATACAAAATTGTTTCTATAAAATAAATATCCACTGAAGAAATTATATATAGTTTAAAGAGAAGGTTGGAATGCATTAGATTACAGGCCGATTGGCTTGTTTTCCGAATAGGTAGGCTTATAAAGAATAGAATTGAGTGGAACACGAAAATTGATTTCTAAAATATATAAAGTACATAATTAGCATTCATAATTAAATTAGGAGGCTTTACGCAGAAATAATTTGCCAGAACTGTGAATAAATAGACCTGGCAGTATTCCAGAACCAAATAGACATAAAAATACAAGTTAAACAAAGATCACGAAAAGTTGACAATAAGATTTGAATAACCTTTTCATAATTAAATGAGTTATAATAAATTGGCCGTACTTTTGTATGTCCTTATTTAAATTTCTCAGTTAAAATACCCAATCGTTAGCATCAAAGAATAAGGTTTATAATTTAAAACCTTTGCATATTATAATTGCCTCTAAAGTAACGTTAGTTATCAAAGAATCAATACAATTTATTGAGAAATATAAAGAAATTTACACTGTGAAGACAAAAAAATTCTAAACACAAAAATAAAGATGTCAAAAATCACTTGGAAACTTCATATTCACAAATTCCCAATAGAAAACGAAGAATAGCTTTAAAGAGAAATGATCGCAGACAGCTTTAAAAAAGCAATAGTTTTAATAGAATCGACAATAAACTATTCAAGCCCGGTGTGATAATCTCATGAACCCTATAATGCATCTATTGTCTAGCAGAAAAATGAAATGAATTTTAAATTAACCCCCGACAAAATGAAATAATATATTGTCTCATGTGATTTAAATTAGGTCGCATATAAAGAAATATAGACAGAAACCGAAGCCCTCTCGGGCTTCATTTCAATGTGTGATATCAAAGTTTTTACCATAGTTTAAATTTAAACCGACGACTTGTGCTTAAAACATCGAAATTAAAAAATATATTTTAAACAATAAATTATAGATTTAATTTTAAGTTTTGCCAATAATACAGAGCTGAATAAAAGTCAAAGAAATATTTTTAGATGATAAATCTACTTTATGGAAGGCAAATACCAAACGCAAATACTTGATATCTCGAATGCCATTGAAACATGCTGGTAATAGTATTTGTAATTATTTATATAGACGTACTACTAACTTCTTATTCTAAAGAGATGCCGGCCGCGAAAACCTTTTTAGTTAGCCTTCTGATGTACAAAAACTTCCGAAATAACGAATAAATCAATAACAGAGAAAGCATTTAAAACGACAAGCAACTAAAAACTATTCATTATCGTTTCAAAATAAAAATATCCATAAAATGGTTTTAAAAAGTATTAAAAATCCTGCAATTTCATCAAGCCAACACCTGTTTGCCAACTGTAATGTACTTATTAACGTGATTGGCACTCTCGATAATAGCTTGAGATATTTTCGTTGTACGTCAGACATACATGTTGGGAAAGTGGCATTTACTCTGTAGAATAAAAAAATGTGCAAGAAAATAATGCACATCAGCATTTGAAATAAATTGAAAATAAAATATACACAATTCTAAAATCAAGAAAACGTTTAAACTTTTTGTCTACTAACTTTTAAATAAGGCTAACAACTTTTACATTGCGTTTAATAATTTATTCTGTAGAAAAGCATTACACAAAAGGCATATATTGTAACACAACCCAAGATAATTGATCAAATGCTAATCATGACACAAAACAGTGAGCAAATCAAAATGATTTCTAAAATGAAATAAAAACTCTCTTTTGGCGTGTCACATATTTTCCTACTCAACGACGTGTAACCCGTGATAAATCGATTGTGAATTGAAGTTTAATCGGTTTCAAAACTTCCAATTTAATGCCGAGATTAGTTGTGCTATGTAAGACTGAAACAGTTGCATCTTTGTATCACAGTCAAATATTTATTATTAAAAAACGAGTTCAATCGAAACAAATTGAGAAAAAAAATAAACCAATTTTAGCAAAAATTTAATAAATATTTTTACTAAAAAAAAAAATTTAATAACATGTCATGTTAGGTCAACTTATCTATATAGTAAATATTTTATTTCATAATTTGAAAGATTTTAATATTAATTGAAATAGTAATCGATTAATAATATTTGCAAAAACCAATTCAATTGTTGGATAAATTCTACATGACATCAAACAAGCCAGTGTGAGTCAAATCCAGGTTGCTTCACCCGTAAGTCGAGTTCAATTATATGCCTATAAAATCCCACGCAATGAACCCGAAAATTTTATGGTTCAAAACTACAATTAATACACCTCTAAAGTGGTGTAGAAGCCAATCGATGACATATTAAATATACTCAAGAATATCCCAATCAAGTACAGTAGCGTCTCTAATATGGGAGAATATTCCCAACAACTTTTATATGTAATATAGTATAGAACAAAAATGACCGATTATTTAGATTAAATTATTGCCATTGTTTATAGCTCACTCAAACATAATCACGTGAGATTTACGATAAAATTGTATTGTTCCAGTGATACATACATATACACATTTAAGGTTATAAGAAGGTCAAACTCAGTAATGGTGAACTGAACGTGATAGAGCGATCATTTCATTCATTAAATGGATTTTTATGACTTCATCTGTGAATTAATTACAAACATCGGTTTTTTCGTACTAAAATAAGTTACAGCTTACCTCTCACATGAAATGGACCCCTTATTCGAAATATTACGATGAAAGAGTTCATAAAACTATTTTGTAGATAGCAAGTGGGACAATTTTTTTTTTTAATATTTTTTTAGTAAATTATTCAAAGTTTTAAAATATATTTGTTAAAAAATAAATAAATAATTCATAATTGCCCTTTAGTATAACCATACACAGCAACAAATAATAAAACAAATACAATTAGGTTTTAAATATCTCACAAAAAACCACCATAATAGAATAAATTTCTAATCAAATCAATATCAACCATTAGAAAATTCTTTTCAGTTATATCATAGAGTTTTTTGAGAGCAGCCAATATTTAACCTCGCGATTGTGTATGAAACGGTTGAATTATTCAGTTCCATTAAAATTAATGTTTTATTAATACGACTTGTCTGACTTTGAAAGAAATCCTTATGGTTTGAAAATTGATAATTTCCTAGTACTAAAATCAAAGGAAACTCACCTTATAGAGGGAAACATTTTTAAAAGTAAAGTGTTGTCATATTAATTTTCTATCATGTAAAATGACACAATATATCAAACTATATAACCCACTACATTAAGTGACTTCAAATTAGTCGAAAGATTTTGAAATGCTTTCTTAGAAGCCCCATAGTTAGAACTGTGTATCATGCCTCGTCACGTAAACCCCAAGACACCACAACAAGAAGAATTGACAAGGTTAGGAAAGTCTAATTGAGACCTTCAATTCAGAAATTGCAGAAGACGAGAGACATCCTATTCTCACATGACAATACTAGTCTATAGCTTACCGAATACCCTGAATCTATTTCATTATAATTCTAATGAATGTTAAAGATAAAAAACAGTATGAACTATATTTGAGACATTATTAGTCAGTGCTCTCTGGTTTTATTGTATATATATTTCAAGGAAACCATAACGGTAACCTAAAACTGTTGGCTTTATTGATACTATAGACAAAGAAAGAAGTTGATTGCCACTTTTCAGTCTATATAGTATGTGAAGCTGCTTTATAGATGATACGCAGAAACAGTAATTTCCGATAAATTGAAGGCTACACTATAAGTTGGGTCTGATTAAATCGCATCCTTGTCAGGTAAACAATACCCATCGAGAAAATTAATAATATTTCCAAATTATAGTCTGTATAACCTAAAATCAGCGGAGTCATTCAAATCGAAATAATCTATATAGTTCAGAACTTGCTAAATAGCAGTTTAAAACTATCACGGGTATTTACACATTATACAAATTAGGTGAAATGGATTACGGCTATTTATACATAATTTAGAGATTTATAATATGTATATTCTACTTTGCAAAGTGTTACAATAATTAGTTGCACTTTAATGGAACGTTAGGAATGAGTGATTAATCAAAATCTTATCAATATGTTGGAGACGACTATAGGGCAGGAGTCTTCGTGTTTATGCAGATAATAATAAAAAAAATCAGTCAACAGACAAATTGATAAAAGTTTAGGAAAAATATATAAATATATAGAGAGTGAGACAAAGAGAGCTTGAAGATAAAATTCCAACAAGGTGGTATTTGAAGGAATAACAAAAATCGGTGCAATTAAAAAAATATATGATCTCTAAAACGAACGAACACTTCAATAAAATACCCAAACATCTTATGTTTGTGAGGGATTTTTAAAAATCGAATTTTCAAGATAAATTTGATTTATTTCAAGATATAAAAGATAACATCCAAAATGCAGCCTTTTTCGGTAATGATTGTTAGACCCTTTCAACTTTACCATAAACATACAAAACTGTTCATTATAATAAAATAAATAAGATTCACAGACAAAAAATCGGCTATCAGTTTTCAAAATTTAAAAATTTGCTCTCGAATAACCGAAATGAAATTTGTCCAAAATGTAGTTTTTGATGAGTTTTTTGTCTTATCAGAAACCTTAAAAATGTCAATACCGAACCAATATAAAGGAGAATTTTTAATATATATCTTTAATATAAATCGATGTTTGTATTTGCAGTTACTAAGACTTTAATAATAAACTATCACAACAAAATATATAGTGTTTATTTAAGTTGAGTAACCATATCGAAGTAGAGCACCGCTTGCTACTGAAGAGTAAGAAATTGAGGTGTAGAAATTGCCAAATAATTGTGTACATGTATATTTTGAAATAATATTTTGACAGATAGAAATATTAACCTAAAATTTCATAAATAGTCTGTCCCAATGGATTAGTTAATTTCACTTTATTCCAACCGTGAGGTAATGGAGCAGATAAGAGTCGAAATGTATTTTAACTAAGAAATCAAGCGAACATGCAACATTGACGAGTCTTGAATAGCATAATATTACATGAGTCTAGAGATTATAATTGATTTCGTTGTATTTTAAACCTTTACATTTTAGCGAAAGTTCATCACAAATGAATTTTCAACAAATAATTTTAAAACTCCTACGCTCCCGAAAAATATGTTTTCCCTTTTTTTAAGTCCACAGGGGTATCACAATGGCCAAAATAATAGCACGATATAAGTTCTTTTTGTCAAATTGTACACTACAATCATTCTAAAAGTTCCCAACTCCTAATAAGAGATCTCTTTTGAGTTTTGAGTTCCTCTTCAATCTGCATTGAGAATGTGTCTATTGCTCAGAGTTGGGATCTCTGTGCGCTTATATAAATACAAACAACTCTTATTTTCTATGTATTTATTTTTTTAAGAGTCTAAATCCTGAATATAGATTAACAGAGACAACTTTCAGGAAATCAGAGCCTCAAGCTCAACATAAAAAGTACATTATTACCGAGAAAGCGCGAATTGACTTCTGCGAGTTATATTGCAGATCCATAGGCAATACAGTTACTTACACTAATAAGTTAATATGAGAAGAATTGGGGTTTTCGGGACAGGAGAGAAACCAGACATATAATGTATACAGTGCTATACTTCCGCTGTATAGTAACCACTGAAGAGGTGTATGGTGAAGAGGGGTTTATTTCAAGTGGTATAGTTTGGAGCGATGAGCGATGGAAAATGCTCAGACTGTCAAGCAAATATCTGAACAATTTATGAAATATATCTTTATCTTTTGATACATTTAGTCAAATACGTGAAAATTTATAAAATAAAATAATTTATTATAGCCATGTTTTGACAGAATAAATATTATTAATACATTTTTGTATGATTATTTATTGACGTATAAACTAAAAGCTGTCAACATGCAAAAGTGATATAGTATAGGATGATTTCTATCAATATTTATTATAAATAATCGGTTATTTATAATAGATAAATAATTCACAGCATTGTTTAACTTTGTCACCAATTTTTAAATAAATAAATTGGAACAATTAAGGGAAATCCTAATACACTGGAAATATCAGGATAAAATCTTTGCTTTTGTAAAAACGTACAAGGATCAGACTAAAGTCAATCAGAAGGTACATTAGACATATTATTATTATTCAAAACTAATTTAATATATTCAATTTAAAATAAATAACCAATATTGATTTTTTTATCGGTAACGAAATTAAATATATCTTGAATTTCTAAAGAGAGCTAAATTAAAGATTGCAGAACTTTGCCAACATGTTATCGAAAAATAGCCTTATAATTCTAAAGCCACACATATTTATTTTGACTATATTATAACCTTTGTGTAAAAAATGTCCGCTACACGTAGTTATCATTCTTTTAATTTATTAATTCCCAAGCCAATACTAATGAAATTACAATGATCCACAGAAATACTTTAACAGTCCCAAAATAATACAAATAGCAAACTCGAGGTTCGTAATACGCAGTGTGAATTGCTTACCACTTCTAGTTTTATGACCGGATGTGTCAGGAAATTGATTGTTCCAGAGGTCATGTTGATATAAGTGACGCCCAACAATTGTCGTGAAGAAAAGCTCCATAGTGCCGACACAGAGAGACCCAGACGACCCCCCGAGGATTGATGGCGAAGTACAACACGACCCTGCGATAGAGAGGGATCGCATACTTTGATTTATGGTGTAGTCAATGTGTTTTATGAAAATTAATGTCCAGTGTCCAGACGCTAGGGGCCGTAACTTATGCGAAATAAAAATAGTGTAGAATTTCGAAAAAAAGAAAATTATTCATCACAATAAACTTAGTAAATTGATAATTTCATTTATTTTTTAGAATAATTAAACGATAGATTTTATAGATAAAAAAAACTGAAAAAGGTGAATTAAAAACATTATATTTTTAAATTTATTGCAACAAACATCTCCAGGAATTTCGATGACATTATTCAACAATGGTACGTGTAAATAAACAGAGAAAAGATAAATAATTCCATGAACAGAGATCTTTTATAATAAAACTGAGCGAGTGGAAAGAGCATTAAATATTTAAATATTCCTTAAAAAAACATAAAATATAAAATGTTTTAACTGTATTCAGAATAGTAAATTCATTGAATACATTTAAAAATAAATGTGCATTATTTAGAATGTGTTTGACATTGATTAAATCAAATTAATAACTGTATAAAAAGCCAACACCCAATTTAATTTAAACATTAAGCCGACACTTTGTGGATCAATAAACTTGCTAAAGAATGGTCAGACATTCAGCGTTATACCTAACATTAATATTTTAACCGAAACACATCAAAGAACGCATAGGAATTCTAATCTTATAAAAGAGGCGGGTATCTGACAGCATCAAACAGACATCCTAAATCACAATAATTCATTGCTATAAAACATCGGTGCAATACATCAAGTGAATGTAACTCCTCATTCAGTTTGTGTCGGATGAATGCAAGAAATATTTTAATTGTGAAAGTAAAATTATTTTGACCCAACTTACGTAGACCCAGTTTATAATTAGAAGTAATATTTTCAGTTAATGGTTCAATATTATAAAAAAACAAAGTACTTTCAAAAGTTTCATTCAAATAAAAATTGTTGCTTTTTTAGATTTGACAAACAGCGGGAAATTACGTTTCTTAGAAATTAAAACCAACTGTTGAATTATCCTTAAATTATATTTAGAACGTGTATTGTGATAACAAATAAAATAATATGTTATTCAAATATACAAAATTACAATTTCGCTAATAAAGATCGTATCGAAGAAAATAATTATACATGAATACGAATCATTTTGCCAAGTAATTAAAAAATCTGTGACAAAAAAGATATGATAAGAAAACAGCTGTCATAATAATGCATTTTATAATCTCAATGAAGCTATAATTTCCTACAACCAGATTTCCTTTTACATTTAAAACTTTCTTAAAAAAGTCAATAGTATAAAATTTGTTAAGTAACCGTGAAATTAGAAACAAATTTAAAATTTTGACTAGACATTTAAAAATCAATAGAATAAATTTTTAAGTCGATGAATAAAGAAATAATAGAACTTTTACATAGTTGCATAATATATAATTAAATAAAAAAGCAAAACAATTTAAATAAAAATATTAAAAAGGTGTTCTATTAATACTACTCAAAATAGAAACGACAATTTCACCAGGTTTATATTCAACTGGACGACAAATAATATTGGTTTATGTCCAATTTGAAGACAAATAAACTTTGTAATTAAATGAAAATACTAAAGGAAATCGCTTTTGAATTGAATAATAATAAAGTTTCCAAAGTAAACTTGTTATTAATAATAATGTTAATAATATTTTGTTTCATTTTATTATCGTCTGAAATTTTCTACTCAAAAATATGAAATAAATATCTCCCGAATGTTTATAATATTATACTTATAAATATTTCCATAAAGAATACAACAAATTATCTGAAATAAAACTTATTTTATTACTTCAAAATATAGTTATAAAAAGCACACAATAATAATAAATATTATTCAAATACACGTTTCCATTTGAAATGCATGTTTAGAACATGTTGTAATAATTTTAAAATTGATTAGAAGATACTTAGAATCAGTAAACAATAAAAAAATATAACTAAAATTTCAACCAGATTTGATACAATTTAATAAAAAATATCTTACAGACGTAATGTCTCCAAAAACAGTATAAACATTTTTATATTATAATATAAAACAATGTTGTTAAAATTATATTATATTGAAAGCCGAAGTAGAGTGTCCAAATAAAAAAATATTTCAGACATTTTGAGCGCCAATATCCAACTTGTTTTTAATCCCTATAGTTGAAGCCCGTAAAAAAAATAACACATTTGTAATAGACCTGATAGCTGCTGATCATAATCTACATTTAACTCCCTTAAGTAAACTAGTATTTGGGAGGGGATGAACCCCACCAAAACCATGACAAACAGCTGTTACCATGACGGAGAAACACACTAGACGTGTCAACAATCTTGTTTGGTTGCTGTATGACCAACACTATCGATTCCTACTTATGTTTTTAAACTGTTGCGTCAAGGAGGAACATTAAAAAAAAGAAGTGTTGTTTTATATATGTTATATACATCTGTTTGATATGCATTTATAAACAGAAATCTATAATAATGTAATAATTACATAGAAATATTAGCTAAAATATTGTATTTTTGTTCCAGATATTTGCTGTATTAAAAAAGGTTACATAAATTTAAACTGTACATTTTAAGGAAAATATATTTTTAATCTATTTCAAAGAATAAAATAGCGTCAACATATATCCAACATAATAAAAACTAGAACATCCGAAATTAGAGACCTTATCTGAAACTAAAATTATTGAATTAATTGTCCATTTTATGACTAGTATAGCTATCTCAAACATAAATTAATCAATAAAATTACATTTTCAAATAAATGCTATTATAAAAATTTCATTTAAATATTATAAAAAATAATTAATAAAAATGTTAACTTTAAAAAGTAAGTTGAAATGGGTTTTGATTAAATATCCTTATACTCAAATAATGGCATTAAACCAAAGTTCATAAGAACATATGTTCTATGACACTAACAACTATTGTAATTTATTAAAGTTTATCTAAGGAGTTTCAGAAAATACAGTAAGAAAATGTATTGACAATATTTAATCATATATATTATATGGAAAAAATGGAATATTTTAAAATCTGAAATAAACATTGTTTAGTTTCTTGATAAAGAAAGGTCTCTACCTGAAAAATCAAAAAAAGTATTAAATTATTTATTTACTTCAATAAGGAAAACATAATACAGTTTCAGTATTTTGTAATTGGCTTAAGTAAATATATAATTATTCCTAAATATTTATTTTCATTCCACAGTTTTATCACTTATCAAATGATTATAAAAAAATTATCTTAGGTTTCACTATTATATATAATTCTCATTTTTAATGTTGTGTATGCTTCCTTTTCAGTTCATTAAAGTTTTATTGTTACATTACTTACATTGGCAAATGGTATTAAAGTATTAACCTTTCTTCGTTTTCAAAAGAAATTAATTTAACTCACATAGCATGTCATTCTATTTTTAGGATGGGTAGACTCTGATTGGTTGATAATTTACGCACCTTTCCTATATAGATGTGTTTTTCACCTTCATATTATATTGTCATACTGAAATTTACCATATTGATTTTTTTATATATATTCTGTTTGAAGAAATAACTATAATATAGTGTAAAATTACTTATTCCTAAAAATTAATTCAACAGAATTAAATATAATGTTCATAATGTGTTTTTAAATTTATATTTATATATTTTTGTGTACAAATCTGAATAAATCAATAGAGCCAAAAAAGTACAATACAGTAAAGTAAAACATAAAACTCTCTAAGAATTTTTATCTTATTGTAGTACCTGTATATTGTTATGTGATGTAATATGGAATTTTTAGACACATAATTAACAAAATTGCAAACCTTTCAGATACAGTAGCAGATAGATGCTGCAATAATCATACTAAAGCATCTAAATGTGCTCCTTATCTGCTTCAGTTATCCAACTAGGGGATTTCTGACAATAAATCAAATTACCTAATTATTGCATAATATAAAACTCCTTTTCTATATTTCTTTTCTTTCTCCTATTTCAGAAAGTATTGTTTCTGCATTTTTGTATGTTCATTTCGACTTTTCAGATTTAACATACCATTGGTAAAAGGTTAAAAGTAAATAGCGATGTCTACCTTCTATTGTATAAATACCTTCAACTTGTTTTATATATACTTTAATTTTTAAAAAATAAGTTCTCTTGAGTTATGACAATTTTAGTAAATCTTATGAAACTACAGACAAACCTCCTTATTATGAACTCACTAAAATTGTAGGTCTGCTTATACCATATATTTTTTCTGCTTCCATTTTACCCATATTGAAATGATGATATAGGTTGATATTATGTAAAAGTTAATATGTATACCACTTAATAAGTAGGTTTTGTTGGTCCAAATGTATATATACCCATTTAATATGTACATTGAACATGCAAATTTCCACAAAGTCGCAAAAATCAATCACTTACTATTTTCATTAATATAATTTCATTCACATTTGCCCATCACCTATTGTAAACTATGTGATAAATAAATATACATACATACATTTGTTATTATGTAATCACTGTCTATATTTTTAAATCACATATCAATATACAGGGTTGCAATAAAGTTACAAAAAGAATAAATTGCATTTATGAATACCTATTGTTACAGAGTGAAGTTTAGTGGTATAGTAACTGTCTGTATTAACTGTATAGTAACTTCATTGTACCCCTGTGTATTATCACAAAGAAAATTTGGTTCATTAATACTATGTATGAATATATGAATAATGCTTTATATGTAGGTTTGTTTATAACATAAAAATCATACATTCCCAGGGTATATGTATGATAAGTGGTTTTCACTGTACATATAAATTAGTACTGTAGAAGATCAAGAGATTGACAAAAATCCTCATATCCATATTCAAAATAATGATCTCAATCTAATTTTGTAGAAAGTTAAAAGAGAATATATTTATCTATTTATCATAAGGTAAATCAGCCAACACTAGAGGAGTCTACCCTACCTAGATAAATATACAATTTAAACAGGATTGTTATTTAATGGATTGTTGGTAACAGTTGCTTCTTATTTGATAAATAAATGTGATATTTATTAATCATTCTCAGCAGATCAATGCAATCATAAATTTTTCTTGGAGAATTTAGGCAGAGAACAGAACCCACTAAATTTTATTAAATTATAACCACTTTACAATTTAATACATGTCACCTCATTTGAATAAAAAAATCATATTTAATGGATTTCAAATCAGAAGTCATATATGAACAGTTTGACTGTGATTAATATTCATAAAGATATACTAAATAGAAAAAAAATATCATTTTTATAATGTGTATACAAATTAATGATATCCATAAATAATTTAATATTGGCATAACTTCCTTAATCATACATTTTAGGAGAATAAGACAACACAATTTTAAATAATTATTATAATTTTAAATAGTATTAATTAAATTAAAAGAAATATCATCTTAGATTTAATTATAAACAGAAAATAATAATGAAATATTTGAGATAATTGAATAAGTAAACATATTTAATTTAATAAGAATATGTAAAAACATTTAGATTTGAGTTGTTGATATGCTGTAATAAGCCATGTTATATTATTTTTACTCAAAATGTTTCATTAAAATATTTTTCAGCAAATATGGGCCCAGTTGCACCAAAGTTGATCTATCCTATCCTAATTTCCTGACTAAACTAGGATCTTACATAAGGGCAGTTGACCAAAGTTGTCCTAATTTAGTTATTTTCTAACTTAGAATAATTGGCTTGTATTAGTTGTTCTAGTTGACTCTAAAAAGGAATCTTTTATCTGTAAATATTCTTTTTAGCTTGAAATTATAGTTGACTTAGAAAGGAAGCTTCTTACAAAAAAATTTCCAATGCTAAAATGCATAATTACACTTTTATCTTATCATATATAATTACTGCCCTAAGTTATTTGGTGCATACAGCAGCAGTATTTTAAGTCATTAATATATTTATTTTTAAATATTTTGATAAAGTAATATTTTTTTAAAAAATAGTATTTAAATTATAGTATTAAGTAATTGTCTATAATGTACATAATAAAATATATTTATCATATATTTGGTATATATTTTTCAATATTTATAAATTCTTCTTTATAATACTAATATATCAAATACCTGTTAAAACAACTTGAAATTATTTGCTAATTTCAAATAAGCTGGTTCTATATAAATATGATTTTCATGATAAATTGAACTCTCCTTACTTATTTAGTGTTAAACCCTTTAAAATATAAATTATATAGTAAAGTAAAATAAAATAAAAAACTTTCTGATAAAAATAATTGCTAATAATACACTATAATAAAAACCAAATTAAATTTGAAATAGAAAAATATTATTTGATCAAAAGACTGAAATAAATATTTAATTTTGTTTGTATTGATTAATTGCAGTATATTAATAGAAGTTAATTTTTTTTTAAATAATAAATGTGAACCTGATAAAAGACAGATAAGTTCATAATAAGTTTTAAACACTGTCAAACCAGTAATCACGTGAAAACCAGTCTGACAGTGTTAAGAACTATAAAAGGACTAATAATTGCCTAATAAAATGCCTTGCATGCTCTGCATAAATCCACATCAGTCTTCACTGTGACATAAATATATTTTACTTTTAATATTCATTTTGTATGTGATTTTATATTTTTATTTTGTGGCTCTCTAACACCCTCTGACATACTAGATGCTAAGATTTTGTTTGTAAAATAATTTTTTTTTTTTAATTTTAAAGAAAGAAAGATGATTTTAATAGTACTTTAAACATTTACCTTTGTATTAAGACGAATAATCAATGAGCTGATAGACTCCTTTGTAATTAAAAAATTTCGATTTTCTGTAATAGATTCTATTAAACAACCAGGGGATTTCTTGTTATCTTGATAAGAATTGACGGAGTTTATAAGAATCACATTTGTGAATAATATCCAAACACAAAATTGAATGCACATTGAGTAAAACATGTTCCAATAAATAAAGCTTCTCTTTAGCTGTTAGTGACATAACCTTATTTGAATAAAACGATGTTGCGAACTTTTCAAAATCCACATCTTTTATTGTCCATCAAATTGACAGAGAATGGGTAAAATAGACACCCGCGAATAAACAGCTGTTTAAATGAAAATAATTTGTACAACGCGGCGACGCCCATCCAATGGAAGTAATACAAATATTGCAGTAAAACTTATCAATAAATTCTGTCTAATTTATTGTTTTAATAACTTTCTTTTAAATGCTTTAATTCTCCTTATGTATGTAAGTTAATAAAAAAATTCTATTTTTGAAATCAAAAATATATAGAACATACAAGAGTAAGGCAAAATATTAAAATACAAAATAAAATATGAAAATACCACTGACTTTTTAATAAATTAATCGAAAATTTTACTTTATTTGTATTAATGGGAAATGTATATAATAATGTATGGGATATTTTAAAGTGCGCAGTTCGTAAATTGTTACATATTTCATTTATTGATCTTTCTAATATAATATACAGTAGAATTCATAATCTCATACCTTAAAAAAGGAAACACGATATATTATACGAACATATACATTTCTCAATTTCAAACTATTAAAATTGGTTTAGGGTAATTATGATTTTCGATTAGATAACTATTATATGAAAACGAGTTGTAGATATGTATTTATATATTAGGTACTAAAAAATATGTATACAACACAATAAAGACTCCTGAAAATGTAAGTAGTTTAATTTCGTTTAATTTATGTAATATGTTCTATATGTAACTATAACAGTTTATCTTTTAAAGTAAAAAACATTTACAAATAATGTTTGTTTTCCTGTTTATTCTCGATAAAAATGTATAATTTGTAGTGCTTTTTATCCTGACTCTAGTTTTGCATAAATGGCATCTTCAGATGTCCGTTAGGACTTCTATATTTGAATCAATGTTCAAGAAAATCAATTCAAGAAAAATATATTTATTTGTTTGCGGTACAGTCTGTTCGTGATATTGATTTATCTTGACTGGCAAACTAATCAAAAAACTTTCCAGAGCACATTTCAATTATTTACGGTATTTAATGAATATTATATGTTAATGATTTTAAACATATGTTACACTAATTTTATACTATAATAATACATTTTAAATAAAATATAAGTAAGCTATAGATTGTAATAGACATTCTGCATGGTTTTATGTTCTAATATGTTGTGCACTAAACTATTTAATGTAAAATATAGTTTTTTTCATATAAACCGCCAAATAGGCAGCCATTTTGTCTTCATCCAAAAGAATTTTTTTGAGAATGCGATTTTTTGTTCTCTATTTTCAAAAGTGTCTATAAAAAAATGTTAGTGATTTTGTCCGACATGTAACGATAATTCTACTAAGCGACTTCAGTATATATTGATTGAACACCATCATTAAAACCCTATAAATTTTGTATTGACTAACGATATATTTCTTAGTGAGATTTTTGTCTATACAACGCTTGTAACGTTTTTAATAGCTATATTTTGTGGAAATATGAGCTGGAATTTTGTCGATGCACTGTACAAATACACTATTTTAATAATCCTACATTTGAAAAAATATGGACTTAGTTTACTGTCAAATAACATTAACCTGCGATGCAATTTTTAACTCATTTGTAATTTATAAAAATATTAGGTATTATAAAAACCACTTATCACGCTCGCTGACAGGATTATTACGTTGACTGACTCAAAACCAATAATTTTCTTTCAACTAAATATCAATGCACATTCTATGTTTTTTTTTAAATCTGAGTCTTCTTTGTTTTGATGCAGTTTGTATAAATATAAATTACTAGTATAACTTGTGAAACAGCGCGAAGTAAGACACTAAAGTAGATTAACTAAAATTGAATTAAAAGATATAAAAGTAGTTGCGACGCACAGAAACGTGATGAACAAAAAATTAATAATTCAAGTATTGTATGTATTTTGTACAAGATAGAGGAGGGTTATGTACAGGGTCAATACACATTAGTAGTATAGTCAGATACACATTTCAGTCTTCTTCTTTTGGTTCTGGCGCTGAAAAATTAAATAGATTAGACATAATTGAAAAATTGTAACATACAAAATTATCTTGATCAGAAATTCATTAATGTTATATTCGATATTTTTAAACTTTCAAATAATTATACTTTTCCATAAATTTACATCATAATTAAAATACTACTATATTATACATATCGATTAAATTTACTTGGAGTAACTTCTCCGATTTTCTTTAATTTTGCTACGAAGAATCCATCCATGTTGTGTAAATGTGGATAATATCGCCTTGTTCGGTCCATTGTAGGGTGGTAGTGTTTGTCTCTGAAGCTAAACGATTATTACAGATGTGAATTAAGAAATACATGGTAACTAATAACTTCTAAAAATAAATATTAGTGTGAACAAATATCTCAGACCGTGCCACAAAAAAAGTAATAAATTGACAGTATAACAAAATGACTTTTACATATTTAACTTTATAGGTTTAATGGATTAGCTGTAAAAAGTAAAAATTACTGAAATTAATTTAAAATTTTATTTGACGAAGGAACTACGTAATTAAAATTTCTTTGCTACCAATAAAGCAAACGGAAACTCTGTTAGCATTAAAATTATAACATTAAGAAATGCACCATGCTTGACCACGTGTCCAAAACATATCATAATGTGTCCAGTAAGGAGAAATCACATTACTTAGCCTAGTTGGATTTTCTTAACATGAATAAGTCAACTTACTTTACAAATCCCTTTTCTCCAAAGAGATCGGTTTGCTCGATTTTCACGCTACGTTTTTTGATGGCATAGTTGACCACAGCTTCATTTTCTTCAACCTGTAAACAAACAAATTATGATTTTAATTACAAACGGTTCACAGTGCCAATCTTGCTACCAGATTAATATTTTAATAACTGCTACTTTGAATATTTTAAGTCCCTTCAGATAAAAAGTTATGTCCATTTAAGTGCGATTTTCGGAAAATTTGGGCGACTTAATCAGGGGACAGTATGCTAAAGGAATTGTATAGTTGGCAATATATTCACTACTTGATAATATATAATAAATAGTGCAAATATTTTTCATTTTAAGTTAATTATTACGAATATACAAAAACAAAGACTGAAATTAATAATAAAATGACAACAACATTAGTTATTGCAGAAATATTTGAAGTATATTAATTGACGAATTTAACGATTGGTGACAAATGAAATCCACAATACAGACGGTATGTAACCCACCATAATGGAACAAGTAGAATACACAACGTAGCCCCCAACTTTGCATGCATCGATGGAGGCCAAAAGTAACTTCTTCTGCATATGAGAACACTTAAGCAAGTCAGCTTCGTCCTTGGAAGACTTTACCGAGGGATCCTTGGAAATTACACCAGTTCCTGAACAAGGAGCATCACAAAGCACTCTATCGAAAGAGTGCATTATCCGCGGGAAATTAACCCCGTCCTCAACACAAACCACAACATTGGTCACTCCCATACGATGACAGTTACCAATGATAGCTTTGGCTCGGTCTTTGTTAATTTCGTTAGCGAAAATAAGTCCCGTGTTCTTCATCAATTGGGCTGAATAAGAAAAGGGAACACCAATAAAGTACATAAGCAGTATTATACCAAGTTATACCACACTTTTCATCTTTATCCCAAAATAATCGAGTCGATTTCATGTTTTTGGTTATGATGACCAGGTTGTTTAATAAAACCGTAAAAAAATTGAGTTTTAACCAGCTACTTAAACAACTGAGAGCTCCCGTTTTGTTTAATATAACTGAACCGGTCCATATTTCCGTTATCTTAAACAACCTCGATTCTAAATCGAAACCATGAAATGGCCAAGTACTGTCCGTCACTTATGAATGAACAGAATATGAATAAGGAATAGTTAACAGAATGAATTCAGAATTAATAGATATCAAATATTGTGAAATTTATAATTTATTTACTAGTTACCAGGTATTGGCAAATGCACAATATGTTTTTATAAGAGCGTATGTACACTTTTCGACCTCATAGTCTACCCCCAATTCCCTGTAAGCCTTTTCATCTGTCCCCTTATCTGCGTACGTACTTTATAGATGTTCCCAAAAAGAAAAATTACGAAATACAAAATTTTTCTACACCATTCATGAGATTGTTTTACAAGCTTGAATATAATATTATTTAACAATTTTCAGATCCCTCACCAATATAAGTAGTTTTTCCGCCAGGTGCCGCACACAAGTCTAGGATCTTTTCACCAACTCTGGGTGCAAGAGCCATAACAGGAAGCATGGAACTGGCCCCCTGAAGGATGTAGTGTCCCGCTAGGTACTCTGGAGTTGCCCCCAGTGGAACCTGTGCGCTATACACGACCAGACCCACCTTACTCCATTTTTCCAAAGGGTCCAGATTGACACCTCTGTTAATCAGAGCCTGTAATCACGAATTTGCACGAAGGGTAATTATAATACTAGAAATAATCATACTTATTATACATTCTTTATTATAAGATTAGCCAGTTTAAACTGACCTGAGCAAGATCACGCCTTCTAGTTTTAAGTGTATTTGTTCGAATTGTGATTGGACGATCGACTTCATTGGATTGAATAAAGTCTAAAATCTGAAAAGTTATAAATAGAATTTCATTGAAATACAAGAACCGTAGGTGGAGTTATGATAGATAAAACAAAAATTCAAAAGAAGTATCTACCAAACTTAACTAAATGGTATTTTTTAGATAACAAGTTTAAATCAAAAATATAATAATAACTAACATCTTTGTGGAATAAATCGTACAGTTTTCTGAGAAGAAAGATATTATAGTTGAAACGAGTTGATAAATCTTTCATAAGTTGTTCAACATAGTCGGCTCTCGACTTGACACCTTTTCCTTTTTTAAAGTCAGCTAGTAAAAGGATTGTTTCCTTCATTCTTTCATCCACAAGTGCTATATCAGCCGAAAGAACTGGTAAACGAGACGGCGGTTAATAGCACGGTTAAGGAATGTATAATAAACTGCAAATACAACATTTATAACTTTCAGCTGTCTAATTAAAATAATTTTAAATAGAGAGGTTTCGAATAATTATGTCGTCTGCGACATAATTTGAATATTTGTATAAATCAAATATCTTTTTACAATGAATTTAGGTAGTGTAATGAATTCATTTATCAATAAGAAAAAATATATACAATTTAAAAGGATATCATTCTGAGAAATTTCTTGACCACTAGGAAGACGAATAATTTGTTTATCTTCAATATTGGTCATAATATCTCCTGATTTGTTTATTATACTGGTATCCATTTCCTCATCTTCATCTTCTTCTGCAGAGGGCTGTTGTTCGTCCTCATCATCTTCCTCCTCGCTAACATCGTCAATATCGGAAGCATCCATCGGCTCATCCTCTTCAAAAAAATCTGCATCTTCCAACTAATAGAACAAAATAATGAAACATGTTATATATACAAAAAAACATGTTAATTAAGAGTATTAGTTGGTAGAAAATTACAATAAATTAAAATTTATTTTAAAAAGATTGAATAAAATTACATTTTTGCATTATATTTAGTTTACAATAACTTTCAAAAATTAGTGCATATCTATTCTAAACATTTATTGTTAAAGTTTGATAAACATTTCATATAAATTGATTTATGCATAGAAAAAAATACATTCACTCATTTAAAAAGTACTTTTCAATCAATACTTGGATATAAATATATATTTTATTGATCCTCATATTGAAAATAATTATTAAAACACGTATACTACTGTACGTAAGGTACATTCTAGTAGTGTTATGGACAGGAATGAGTAAAAATAAAAAGGAGCGTTGGAAAGGGTCAAAGTCCCTAATATTACGAATATTATTGGGTAGGAATTCCATGAACATGAAGCAGTGAATGCAAATGCACCGAGTCGAGGTTAGTATGGAAGGGGACACAAAAGAGTTATGGCAGACTAGGATCGTAAGTCACACTCAAAATGGGATGATGAAATGAAGAAAAAGACGGTTTCAGAAGATCCTTAGAATAGTTTGAAGCGTTGCTGTAAAGGCATTTGTGAGTAAGGAAGCCCATTCTAAATTAAATATGAACAGGAACAGGCAACCAATGAAGAGATTTAAGAACGTGCAAACATGACAATCTATTTAAAAATCTGCCAAAACTGTTTTGAATACTATGCAATTTGCGAGGTTGACACTACATACATTTTGCTTAAAGAACATATTATTTTAACAGTATGAATGAATGAATGAATGAATAACAGTATGAACAATATGAATGAATAATAATTAATATCACTAAATTAATAGTTTGACTGCTCACCATAAACTTTGGATCAAGACCAGCGTCGTTATCATCATCCTCACTCAGATCTAGCATTTTTTTCGGTTGAGGATCTGGTGAACTGCTGTCCTCTGAAACAAAGAAATACAATAGTAAAATTATGCTTATACGTTCATAGCATTTACAAGACATAAAATGAAATTGTGGTTGATACTGGACAGATGTAAAGAATATGAATAAATAAAACTTACCCTCAACAGGTTTGGTAACCTTTTTCTTTTTTTCGTTTTTCTTGGTATCCTTTGCTTTCGTGGTTACTTCTAGTTGCTTCATTATTCTCTTCTTTAGTCTAAATAAAAGTAACATTATTGAGTACTATTAAAATACATTAAATTGAATTATTCAAAATACCTTTTCTTCTGATGGCTTCCTAAAGCTTTATCTAAAAATTTAAAAAATGGATTAATATTTAAAGATAATATTTCTACCATAAATAATACTATACCTTTATCAACAGGTTCTTTTAACTTATTTGGCAAAACTGGATCTTGTTGGCGTTTAGCTTTTGGGCCCAAGCCTCGCTTAGTTTGTGGTTCATTTAATTTTCTTCTTCCCATAGTTTAGAATTATCTGTAAAAACAATCTGTACATAATACAAATATGTAATTATGAAAACATTATAAACATTGTAGCATAATATAATGCCACAAAATACAACAGTACTGTGAAAATTATTTGAGGTTATTTTTACCTAGAATGCGTATATTATCAAGGGGTGTTTAAAATTGTAATATATAAAATTTTAAATTCCACAACTTCATGAAATTTTCCAGAAATATTTATAAATCCCGACTTTTCCTTTATACCTAAATTCTCTGACTTTTACCTGATTGATCAAATTCCCTCATCTGTGGCAACCCTGATAAGAATATATAAAGAATCACTTTGTTATTACAATATTATAACAAAGATAATATGTTACAGTCAGATAGATAACATGCATGCATAACCTGTAAATATTTTGGTAAGATGAATTTAAACAATCCAAGTAATAAAGATTATTAATCTAACCAATCTTCTGTCTTTTGCAATCTTTAATATCTTCTTCTAGCTGTATTACTTCTTCTTCAAGAGATTGTTTTTTGAATACCCATCTCTGACTGGACTTTCTGCAATTGCACTCTTGATAATGTCGTTTCTTTCAGAATTTTCTGAAGATTTTCATTTGCAGCAATTGACTCTTCTGCAACATTTATCCACAGCTTTTAAGACTGATCTTTTTCTTAATAACATCCTTAGTAGATTTTTTCACTTCTTGGCTTGCAACCTATTTATTTTTCTTTCAATTGCCTCTTCTTCCTCAAAATTTCTTTTAGCTTCTAGATCTGCCTGATACTTTTTGTAGCTGCTTTTCATTGGTGAGTAATTTTTTGTTGTTGCTGAAACATTCAAAAACCACCTGTATTTATGATACCATCTTTGACAATTTGTAATGCAACCAAGGTCTGCAAGTCAAGTAAATTTCCATGTGTAACAAACATTTCTTTATTGATTGAGAATCCACATTCTGGTGCTGCATTTCCATGACTCAGAGTCAATAAGCATTTTGCCAAGAATTTTAAGCAAGCCAAGGGTAATTAGCTTAACCATTTTCATATTTAAGAGTTTGCTTGAGTTTTCAACTCAATGATTTTGCTTGATGAGAACTCCAGTCAAAACTCCTCATGAACTGGTGTAAGATTATTTTGTAACATTGACACAATTTTTTTATATCTGCCTGTATGTTGGATGTCATGTTTGAAGGTTTACAATGTAGGTAAGAACATCAGATAAAAAACATATTTAGTTATCATATTTATTTGTTATTTAAAGTAATTATATTCAAAACTGATAGTTTTTAATATTATACCAGCCTTGGACATTTATGCAACAGTTAGTTACATATTTATAACATATCTTGTTTCACTAGATATGAACTTTGGATATTTCCTTTATTAGCTATTTTAAAGAAATCAAGTATTAAAAATTTAGAATTTTACAAAATTTCATTTTTTATGTCATTTTATGAATTGTTCTAAATTTTTGGACTTTTTATGACATTTTAGGATGCCGGGAGGCCTGATTTTGTGATGACCTTTTTTACAATCTTATTGGACAGCAAAGTTACCTCTCTAAATGGCTATACAAATTCAAATGTGTTAGTCCTTATTGTGTCCTCATTGATTAATTATTTTACATCATTTATAATAACAGCTAATAAGGTGTGACACATTCAATTAGCCTCCTATGCCAATTTATATATAATATGAACTATATTTGATCTATACTTCAATATAATTCATATTTTTTATATTGAGATTATAGGTTTACTGTATTTCATATAGGATATTCTTCAAAATTATTATAACTAGCTATACAATTATATAGGTAAAATTGTACTATAAAATTATATTATACTCAAATTGAAACATATTTCTATAATAAAAATGTGCCTATATTATAAACCTATGTATAGGTAGGTATACTTTCATATAATCATAATAGGTTTACTATTATAATTTATTGGAATTTGTGTTCTCATTCTCTGCTAAATTAACAATTTTATTAACAATTATATATTTATAGCAAAGGCAAATAGTATACAAATATTTTATGTATATATGAATATTAAAAAAAAATTAAATACACTAAGCTATTTATATATAAGCTATAAATACAGCTGATGTATAACTTAAATTTACCTAATCTCTATATATCAGGCATGATTTTGGAGGTATTTAAAAAATACGGAAATTATGATTTTAGTTGGGGGTCCAGGGGGTTAAGGGGGCAAAGCCCCCCAATTTTTTTGCAATATCAATGAGAAAGTATTGAAATATGTACGATCTTGTGAACTTATCGCAGGTGACAACAACCATATTTTAGCAAACCAATAATGCCTAAATAAACAAGTTAGTGAACAACAAATATAAATCACTATACAACATGTGTTTGTATAAAGATACTGAACAACAAATATTATTAGAAATATATATTGATAATAAGTAAAAACGATGATAAGTTCAATACTTAAAAGATTGTTAAATTTTGATAACCCTCACCCCCATGACATTAAATTTTATTACAGTTTTGGACGATTCTGAAAAACGATCCATTTGACCTCAAAAAATACGGAAAATACAGAAAAAAATCATGCCTGATATATAAATATATAACATTTTGTTATTGACAATTTGAGAATATTGCAAAACTTATCTAAATAATAGCTGCATTTCTAGCTGTGTAGTGCTATGGTTATACACAATTGTGTGTCAATCTAGAGTTTCAATTGCAGACTTGATTTTCATGAATATTTTCAGGAAGTCTAAAATAAAATAACATAAAAAATAGTAAAAATCATTTTTTTACATTACTATAGGGTGTTGTTGGAAGAGCTCCAACCAATAAATGATGCTTGTACACATAATTTATGAGTGATATTCTGGCTTTGCACTTATAATCCCTATAATATATAATTTTGTTGTCATGATTTGATATTTAGTTCCAAAGTAGTTTGGTCATTTATATTACAATTTGAGAAATGCTGTCACAAATTCTCTGTCAAAAATAAATTGACAATATTAGATTCACTCCCTGCACAGGACAGTTAAGATCATTGGTGAAAATCATTCAGCCCACATAGAAAAATGAAATGACTTCAGGCCTATTATTTACCCCAGGAATAACCTTATTTCATTGTAATCTATGTAATGGAAGCATTGACAAGAGATATGATAAAGACAAAAGTGATTCTGTTAAATCCTAATCACTAGAATCTAATGAAGACATAGCAGTGTAGCTATATAAGCATACAAATAAGTAGTATGTATATATGATATATGCAATACTATATGAAATGGTACAATAAAGAATACCTATACAATAATAAAATATTAAATAGTACATATAACAATATATATTGTATATATATAATATATAGAATTGTATTGATAATATTGTAGAAATATTAGGTATAAATATAGTATAAAATAGTTATATATAATATTATTTAATTGAAACCAGTAGGTGAATATATAATCATGTTCAAATTATGGGCAGAGAAGTTGCAAATGAAATTATTCACTGATATGGTTATATAAACTTATAATGTTGCCTGTTTTTCATTAGCCAATCAAAATTTCTTTTAATTTAGTACATGTGTCTCTCAGCTTATACATCTGACCATTAATATTTCCATCCTCTTTTGACAGTATGTCTGTTGGATGGTTAACATAATGTATTTGATACTCACCCAGCAGACTGTGTAAACAATTTTATTAGCATTTAGATGAAAACTATATTTTTAGCAACTCATTCATTTATATGAAAATCACAACATTTGCAACCCATGCTGTGTGAAGTAACTTTTTTGCATTGGAAACATTGTGATGCCCATTGGTAAAAGGTTAAATAAAGAAATTGAAATATATTAAGTATGGATATGTGCAATAACATTTTGTAATGATTTGTACATAAACCTTTAAGATTATAATGTTAACAAATTAGGTAAAGTAAAAGTACACTAGAAAATAAAACAATTTTTTATATATTACATCTAGTCATATGAAAAAAAGAACTTGAGCTGTCTCCTAAGCAAGAATTATAATGTTCTGTTTTTTAAAAATAAATCCTTTCTTTTCTATAGTAAACATAATTTTTATAGAGTACTATCTTTTATAGTAAATATAATTTTGAAATGTTATTGCATCTATATACAAATTCTAATAAAAACATTTGTTATATAATTAAAAAATTATATATATTTGAGATTACATTTGAATAATTTTTGAATATAGTCAAATAATTTTGGAATTGTATTGAACCTACATTTGAATAGCAATTTAAAAGACAACTTGTTAAATTTTAAAAAATTAAAACTTTTAAGGTAAGCCTAAATTTTTTTATATATCTGTAAAGTATACAGTAAATAATATGTAATGTATAGTGTGTATTTGTAAAGGATCTGTATGAACCATGTGAGTGCAGGTAATGCAAATTTTGTAAAAACAAATTGAAAGACAGTCTATGTATCTTATTACTTAGTCTAAAATCCAGAAGCGAAGTACTGAGTTGAATGTTTTCCACTTCTGAACAAACAAAGTCAATACAATCAGAGTACAAATATATTGAAATACTCATTATGCTTTACACTGAAATTCAAAGACATTTTATGAAAAAGGAAAGCCTTATAAGAATTTCAAACATAATCCAGAATAATTAAGACTGTATTTCAATGATACACAAGAAACCCCTCTAAACTGTTCAATTTTAAATATATATATATTTATAAAGCAACCGTTCTATACTTTTGACTTTCCTTTGTAGTTCAAACAATGTGATTTTTTTATTTTTATAGTAAGAAAATCCTTTAAATAAAAATTAAATGAAACTAACATACATGTGTAAAATATTTTGTTTGTAGAAGTAATTAGGCTAAAATTCAGTGAAAACGATTCCTTTTTTGACAAAATTGTTCAAACACGCCAGATAATTCAAAAATTGCTTTAGAATAATTTTAAACGTGTTTTTAACAAATATTTCATTTTTATATTTGAATTCGTGAATTTTTATATTGAAATAGTTTATTATTTCAAGCAAATTAAGTATGCTAATAAAATATCATATAATAATAATATACTAATAATTTTTTAGTTTTCTTTAAATAAACTTTTAAATACGTACGATTTAATACTAGATTATAATCTCCACGTTCTTACAATATTATATATTTTCTTGAAATGTCTCATCTCGGATATAAAAGTTTTGAAATATAAGGATGAAATATAGTTTTGTGTTATTACCAAGACAAAATTGTTTACTCAAGGTATTTAAATTTTATAGTTGAGTAAATTAGAGAAATCGCCTTATATATTTGTTCGATGCCGCAATTAATATTTATAGTCTCGAAGATGAAAAATTAATAATGATAAATATTTTAGAATTAATAGAATAGTGGAATAACGATGACTATTTGTTAGTAGATTTGCAAAAAATTGAAACATAAAAACTGGTCACACTTCCATTTAGTCAAGTTTTATATTCATCAAAATTGTTGTCCTTTATTTTTTAGTAAAAGTTGAATGCTAGCTTCGATCATATATAACTATTTATCAAGGACCCGAAATTTATATCCGCAAACAAAAAAGTCGTTGTCAGGAAACAATTCATTTACTAAGTATAATTAAGTGCTACTAACTGTAAGCTATTCGTAAACTGTAATTAACAAAACAAATATGTTCCATATAATTCACTCTCGCAATTTCCTTCTCCGAAACATATACATCAATAGACACGGATATAAATCTTGTTTGCTGGTAAAAGATAAAAAGAAAATTTCAACTTATTAATTTTTGTATATAAAATATTAACAATAAATTATTTGAGACTATGAGAATATATGTATGGATGCAGACTCGAACTCCCACTCATTGGATTTAGCATACCACCCTTAATCATTTGTAAAGTCAGCATATAATTATTATACTATTATATAGTATTCATATAACTAATATATGTCATTCATAAATTAATCATCCAAATCGACTACGCGACATTATATGAAATAAATTATTAAATTTCCAAGAAACTTCTTGCGTTTGGAAAAAAAAAATTTGGTAAAAACATTTCTTCCAACGAATCGTGAATAATGTATACCTAATGAATAATAATTTCAATGACCCTTGGAAAAATCTATACTCAACTGGTCTGACGAATTTTGATGGTGCTTAAACCGTCTGATCAATTAGTTCTTCATCAAAGAATTATAACGTACTACTACGCTGTTTGCTTGTATATGATATTTAAATGAAAATAAGATGTGCGAATTTTTATTTATATATGTGCGGTTTATTTTCAAGTATTAAACTTCGGTATACATACAATTAAAATCAGCAAAGCTTTTATCTTTATTGTTGAATGTAGTGTTATATATATTCGACTTTAAACCTGTTATCTACATAAATGATTCGACCTATTCACGCGTTTAACAACATCACTGTTATAACCGAGGGATTTTTTCTTCAATTTTTAACATGCATTTGTATTCATTAAACCAATTCAATGTTGTTCTATTATTCATATTTGTAATTACGTGTTTTGGGAATTTCATTCATAGTGTTGAAAAGGAGTATGATTTTATTAATAAAAAATGGAATTCGTCCCAAAATTTTTACTTTATCAGTTTACCGAAGGCATTGATTTCCGACAATGTTCACAACTTTTACATTCATGTCAGTGCCCGAACAGCGAGCGTACAAATCAAAACTACGGACCCATCTTCACGTCTTTATATTCTTGGAAAACCAATCTATTTCAATTCTTCATCGAGAAGGATTCCCTATGAAATTCCGATAATCAATCTTCATCGACATTTACTGCTTGAATTTAAAATTTGTTTGTGTTATGGCAGTTCTTTCGACTTTAATCGGTGTCAATACGAAAGAAATTCGCAACTTAGTATTCACACTGACAAAGTTTACCTTCCAATTCTTAAACGCAATTATGTGATAATTGGTGAGACAAGAAAATCAATCTACAATCCTGGTGAAACAGTCCAATTTCGTTTTCTGACAATATCACCTACGAATCTGATGCTTCCAAAACCAACCGGAATCAAGTACAAAATAACAAATTGGCCACGGCGAATAGAGTATGTAGGAGTTCAGAATCCTTTGCAAAAATATTCTACTATATATATAGAAAATCCCCAAAAAATTCGTCTTTATCAATGGAATAATACTTCATTTACAAAGGCACTTAAACTATCCTTTATGTTAAATGAAGAATGTAGTACTGGAACATGGAAAATGGTGGCAAAATACAATAGACAAGTGAAAAAAGTTAGTTTTGAAGTAAGAAAAAGACGTTCTGATGCATTTAGAATAAAGGTACTACCACCAAAGCAAATTCATGTCTCCGATAAGGTTGTTCATTTTGAAATTTGCGCCGAAAATTTGTCCGGCCAGCCGATGAAAGCTCTAATCAATGCAACACTGTGTGTCACTTCAATTTATGCCACTAATGAAACGCGACCTTGCATCGGTGTCCACAGTATTTTGGATGGATGGCAACAGAAATGTTCCAGATTTTCTCCATCAACTGAAAATCTTCAACTACAAAGCACCAATTATAAATACGTGAATTCAGAGTATGTCTTATTGTCTGTAGTGAAAGATTTAAAAACAGACATTGTTTTATTTAAACGTCATTCAGGTATAAAATTACAGACAACTAAGTTCATGATAGAATTTAATGGTAAATCATATTACAAAGCAGGATTACCATATTATGCGAAAATCATTACCCGATACCATGATTACTCCAGACGGCCGCACACAAGTCTCAATATTTCAGGTTCTTTAATACGCAGGAAAAACCAAAGCTGGAATTATTTCGCCAATCTACAGACAGATAAAAATGGGGAGTTATTTCTTAAAATTCCACCCATTCCACGTGCAAATCATGTCTCAATTGAAGTTAAAGAGGCGAACTTTACTGGAAATATAAAACTAAATGGTGTACCTCAATATGGGGTTGTTATAAATCAAAATATTTGGCCATGGAAATCGTTAAACAATAAAACGCTTCAGTCAATTTTTCCAACAAAAATAATTGCAAATGATTCTCTGTGCTTGAGTGGTACTATAAAAGTTCAGCTACAAGGAAATTTCCCTTTACACAATCAACAAATTTATGTGCATATCTTGTCTCGAGGTCAAATAGTCTCAATGCAAACCATTCCTGGAAATATGAGCACACCAGAACAATGCAGCGATCAAAACGGTGTTTTAGGTCATTACGAATGTATCGGAAATAATCAAAATAATACCCTTATCAAATGTAAACAAGGTTGGCAAGGTGACGATTGCCTTCAAGCAATTTGTCCTCAATCATGTCTCCATGGGATGTGTATCAACCCTGGAATCTGCATTTGTAATCGATTTTGGATAGGATTGAATTGTTCATTGTGTCTTCCAAGGCGGGGGTGCAAGAACGGATATTGTGTGAAAGGAAATGACTGTATTTGCAATGGAAGATGGAAAGGATTTCTTTGTCACAAGAAGCTGGGATGGTTTGAGAAGAAAAAGAAAAAAACATTTTTACTAAAAAAGCCTAATAATATAAATAGGCAAAAAATAAAGGATTTTGAAGAAAAAAAGATATTTACTCGAAACTTATCAATCCAGTTACCTGAATTACCGATACCCGATGCAAAAGTTGTGACATTTATTATCAGTAACAATGAAATTATTTCCGATAAACATGAATTAGATTTTGGTAACTTTCCTTGCAAGTATATGGAATCATTACAAATATCTTTTTCCAAACGAGAAGCATCACCTAAATCACAATTGAAATTGAATATTACAAACAGAAAAGGTAATTCCAGCTCGTTGTGTGCAGTTCGAATAAGTGATATAAGTAGATCGGTCTTTTCCAACTCAATTGGAATTCAACTGATGGAAAAACTAATTAGTCTCAATCAAAAACTAACAGATAATTACTATAATATTAATCCATTTGAAAAATTTAATTTTTACAGATGCCTTCCTAATATGGTAGCATTAGAAAATGCCGTAAAAGTGTTAACCGCAGAATTCGACGATGCAAAAATATTTGAAGAGGCTGGCATTTTTCCATTTACAAATGTATTGATGGCTCAACGTCAATGTGCACCCAAAAACGTTCGTAAAAAACTTCCAAAGTTCTTGGAAGCTTATGAAGATAAAGACAGAGATGCTAATGTTGATCCCTTTTCCACTTACGAGTCGCTAAAAAAAACGCATCGGTTCAACAAACAAAGAAAAAAAAGATTCCTCCAAAAATTGAAAAAGGTTCAGAAACGTGCTTTAAATTATTTTCCTCAAACATGGAAATTTGACTGGTTTGAATTTTCTGGGGCAACACATGATATTGAATTGGTTGTTCCAAGTTTTTTAACAACTTGGAGAGCGGATCTTTATTGCTTTACTGATATGGGATTACAAATATCCTCTCCGGCATTTCTTGAAGTAAAGGTGCCTTTTTTATTGGAGTTCGAATTACCGAGTTTTGTGAAACCTATGGAAATATTACATCTTCGTGTAGATATTCTAAATTATTTTAATAACACGTGCTACCAAGTCGCCATCAATATTATACAAATGCGAGATATAAATATTATCGGCCCAATCATGATAGTTACATGCGTTTGCAATAAGACCAAATCAGTCTTCTTCAAAATTCAACCTACAAAACCTGGCCTATTCTCTATAGAAGTCAATGCTATATCTAAAGGTTCCACGTTTTGTTCTGACAAGTTAGATAAATTATCGTCAGCTATATTGGCCCAAAAAGCAGCAAAAAATCAGCTTAGAGTTGTTCAAGACGGAATTGATGAAAATTATATTCAGGAAAATGTTATATGCGTTGAAAACGAAACCGTTTCTGCTATGACCAATCTATCGAAGAATAACCGATTACCAATGGAAGGATATAAAATCATTACAATTGATTTTGACCAGAGTCTTTTCAGATTATTAACACGAAATATGAATCAAATGATGTCGAAATCATGTTATTGTTTTGATTGTTATTTATTCAGAATGACGAGGTCAATTTTTTTGGATACATATTTCCGTGAAATATCGTTTACCGTAGATGAGGCATTAACCGGTTATCTAAAAGAAGGATTGACTAAAGATTACCTTCGTCTTCTTCAATTTCGCCATCAAGAAGGATCTTTTTCATATCTTGGTGAACAATATGACAAGGGAAGCATTTGGCTGACAGCTTATACGTTGAACATTTTGACAGAATCAAGTAGATACACAATTATTGAGGCTAATATTTTAGAAAAAGCTAAACGTTTCATTTTTCAACAGCAAAGTATTTCTGGGTGTTTTGAGGACAAGGATCGAATCTATATAAATAAGAATACTTATAAAGAACATCAAATCAAGAACATACGGGACCTTTTGATGACTAGTCAGATTTTAATTGCTCTCAACTATACTAAGAATTATAGTAATGAACACGAAGCCATAAACAAAGCATTGACATGTATAAAATATAATTTGTTGGAAAATATCACTTCATTAGAAAACGATAGTCAGTCTTTAGCTGTAATTACTTACGCTCTGTCTATTTACGAACCTAAGACTAATCTAACTTTTGAATTACAAAACGTATTAATAGATAAAATTAATACACCAGAATCGGATAATAATTTCGATGAAAATGTCAAAGAAATTAATTCAGAAAAAATCGCAACTATAGCGTATGCCTATCTTGCATTGGAAGCGATTCTAACGGAGTCCCAGTCTAAAATGATGATCCACAGGTTAATTGAACAAAAATATTCTTTCGATAGAATTTACCAAATACCTGTCTATGTCATTAAGTTAAAAGCCATTCTACACTTTGAAAGAAAATATGGCCACAATAATGGAAACATTAATAGTTCAGTAAGTATTAATTTCGGCTTAGATAATATAAATCGTGTCATTGAAGTGGAAGATCGTTTTGAAATTCAAAATGATTTAAAAAATGTCAGCAACATTTTGTGGAACATTACTGGAACCGGCTGTTTATTTACCAAAATTGGAATCATCTATAACAGAAAGAAAATTTTTGCATCCCCAAAAAGTCCTTTTGAACTGTCAACCAAAGTAATGAGAAGATCAAATGACTGTCGGATATATTTATTAAAGATTTGTTTCAATTTCGAATTACAGTGGAACCTTTTGTTGCTAACCGTGAAACCATTAAGTGGTTGGACCCCACAGTTGAATCAAATAGCTGATAATAATTCTTCTAGTCACCCTGGTCTAAGGAAAGTGGATTTTGTGGATGATACGATTTTTTTATATTATAGATTTGAAGTAATATCATCTTTAAAGGAACAATGTATTCAAATAAAATTTATCCAAGAGCAATTTATTGAAGAGTCTAAAGAAGCGCTTGTTTGTCTTAGAGACTATTTAAATCCTGAATATTTTATTGAAAAAATTTACAGAGTAGCTGATGATGACTGTGAAATTGATAAAAGTCTAAACAAAACTACAGCTTCAGAAACGGAAAAAGTGTGTCCCCAATGTTTTGGGACAATGAACACTTCATGTCTTAATCTGGCAAATTCTGATATTATTAAACCATTGCTTTGCTCTCTCGAGGGATTTTTTATAATTTCGCGGCAAATTTCATCAACAAATCTGACTAAATTTGCTATGTTAAGTAGTGAAGATATTCAATTGTGGTCTGAGCAAATCGACGTAGATTCATGTGGATGTCTAGCGTCAACTCCCCTGGAGGAAGAATATATTGTGTTCCTTTCAAATAGTTCAGTGAAGATGACGCCAGGAAAACTTGATCTCTTAAACGAAAATATGGTAATGATTACTCTATCAGAATTATTAGGCTATATGCGTCTTTGTGAAGGGTGTCAAATACGTATAAGATATTTGTTGCAGGAATTCATTCCGAATATTACTTCCCATGAATGTTGGTAGAATTACATATAGTATAAAACAAATTTTATTTAGGATGACAAAATATATGAAGCTATCCGGAACGTAAATAATAAACATTTATAACGATTGTATTTTTATGACAATTTTTTTGATTAATTTTAATTTATTTATATTGAAAAGAATTACGATTTTTTGATCTGAATATAAATTTTCTTTGGACGCATATATACAGTACATTCTAAGTTAGAATTTTCATAATCTAACCAGAAATAATCTTAATCATCGAATGTTGAATTATAAAAGATTGCATTGATGGTAAAAAATAATATTTATATCTATAAAAGGCTAGTTTGATATACAAGTTTACTATATGTAAATCAAACAATACATAAACCGGAAACTAGAAGTATAGTAACGTTTGTAATAAGTTATTCTAAAAGTATAAGTCACCTACGATCCTTACAATTAGAAACCTATAATTACTATATGCAGCTGAGGCTATTTGAAATCCATAATATCCTAATTTCTCGAGAGTACAGAATTATTATATAAATATCCGAATTACAATATTTAATTCAATATAAACCCGATGTAACGAATTACCGATAATATACTAAAAAACTAATATAATAAAATATATCCTCTCAAATTTTGAGTTGCGAAGAATACATTTACTGTCTAATTAAATGATATCTCTAGTTGATGCAGCAAGATAGTGAAAAAACCTCTAATATAACGAGAAAATGTAACCTTCAATCGAATTATAGCGGGATTATACCATCAGATAAATCGGAATAATATCAATGTAGATCGACTACCTTAATTAAATTTAGTCTGTAATAAAAAGGGGTAAAAAGGCAAAATGATAAAATCTTGTTCGGCTCATAATTTTACAAATAGTTGGTTACCAAATCGGTCAATACATATATCTCTGCACAAGTCTGAGGGGCTGTAACTACTCCCTGTAAATTCTTTCAAGTTTATACATATTGTTATATACGTACACTTATAACAATATATTTTCTGGAGAATTGTTTACGTTTTTATATCGGTCACGTCTTACGTATAAATCGTAGTAGATTGCCAATCTAGAGAAGTTAATTACTATACGTATATCAAAGGATTACAGGTACTCTAGAATCAAATTTTGATAAAAAATTATTATGTCCAAACCGTTCAGAATATATTAGATACTGACAAAAAATTCCAAATGACTATTTCGTGATGATTATAAATTTTTTACAGTTAATATAGATTACCGTTGCCATTTATTTACATATTACGATTAGTGCAAAGTAAAATCTGCAAAGTCGTTCTAGAATTACATTTTTTCTATTTTATAGGAGAAATTTACGAGTAAAGTAAAACACTACTTATTTATATTTTACTTTTCAAAGGATATAAATAACTAAGTTTATAGAATTAGTGTACATTTTGGTGTATTCTAATAATAAATCCTTTACAAATATAGGCAATTTATAAGTTGTTCAAAACGTAGAAAACAATAAGCATTCATTGAACATCTTGAGTCGGAGATTTCATTTTCTCAGTTTAATTGTTACAGACATGTTCTGAAACGGAAAAAGGGGAGAAAAAAATTACAAAGCAATTAACAGCAGATATTCACTTGTTGGATATTCGCAAATAAATTTTTAATATGAAGAAAATATAGTGATGCAAATATTTTAATAAATTTTTACATAATTTATTTATAAAAAAGATTAAAAAAATTTGAACTAAAATACGTGAAATTTTCTGTATTTATAATTGAGTAAATAATTCTGTATTTATAAATAAAAGTAAATGATACAATTTAATTTAGCCATACGAAGTAAAATATTGCAAATGCAACAATTCTGTATGAATATTTATGAGCAATATTCATGTCAGTATATAAGAAACAAGGCAGCGTGAGCCAATTATGAGTCTGCTTACCTCATTACAAAAGGGACATTCTCCGTAGAGTGTGTTGAACGTCTGGCGTACAGTGGGGAGGCTGCTGAACCACTGAAAGAAAATATCAAAGTTTTACTTATCGAATATTTCTCAATTGAAGTGTCACAGAAATTATAAATTCAACTGTAGATATAAAAGAATGAAATCAGAGAATAAATTAAGAAGTACCTCGTAAACGCATGTTTCGTGGAAGAGCTGTTGACAGTTAGAATTGTCACACGTGAGGGTAGGATATTGACCTTCCAAGTTGGAAGAAAGGCAGATACTACAGACACGACAAACGTCCTGAAACGGAGAAAATCTTTTGTCTTAGCTTATAGCCAATGTGAAATGGCCCTTCATGAAATGCACGTATTTCAGGAATTTAAAATGCATTGCGTATAAAATGCTCTATAACTGGCAGAATATTTTACAATTTAAAAAGCAAATTAAACACTGTTAAATAAAAAAACTAAAATATTACTATTAAATGGAAATATATACAATAATAATAATATATATACACAATTTTATTCAACAGTCAAATAAATATATTATAACAAATTTTCAAAAAACTATGTCGAAATAATTATTAATGTTTTTTTTAACAATAAAGTTTTCAATTTTTAGTATTATTTATATATTATTATTATACTACTATTAATGTTAGTTAAATAACAGAAAATTCATTGAAAATAATTATCCTTTACAAACAATTTTTTATATAAGGTTAATACAATGCGTACAAAAAGGTGAACATTTTGTGTTCAGAAATGACAGTATTTGTATTAATTTCTATATATCTATAATTGTAGGTGATTAGGATTCATAATACATTTTATGTACAGTACTCTGGTGTGCCAAATAAACGTAAACCCACCTTTATTTATTTAGTGTCAAAAATAGCCAACCCCCAGATTATTACAACCCCCCGATTATCGATTTTTTTAATTGATGGACACCCCCAGATTATTACATTCCCCCGCTTATTTGGCACAACAGAGTACATGTAAAACCTTTTTTGGTTTAGCGAAAATGTCTCGGATATAATTCCCTTGATGGTACAACACATTATAGTGATTTCAAATGTTTATATATCTCTCCCGAAAAAGCTTTGGTATAGCATTCCGGATTTATAAGTTTTCATGAAAGTTATTATAAGAATATGTCTTGATAATATGTATATACCATTCACATCAGGGAATTTTTAAAATTGTCTGTTTATCAAACACTTGTTTTATTAAAACGTGAAATAAAACGTTGTAAAATTCATTATTATAAACTCCAATGCCAAACTTCCATATAGTTAAACTTAATTAATGACTTCCCTTCATCTCTTCCTTTCAATTCAACGCATTCAGAATAATTATACAAATTCTATTCTGTTCACATGTGTATACAGAAATTGTTTCAAATAAGTTCAGTTGGTAATTAATCTTTTGTATATAGTATAATTATGTATAGCTAGTATAGAAGGCGGTATAAATATACTATAAAGGCGATATAGATAGGTTATGTTTTATAAATATAATTCAATTTAAAAATTAATTTGAAACAGGAAGTTAAGCTTATGTTGTAAAAGAAGTAATAATATAAAATGTTTGGTACTGTCAAATATGTACAGGAAAATAATTAATTTGATAAATGTTATAGTTATTCTTATAATTAATAACATTTTTTCTTTTACAAGAGTTTATATAATGTGTATAGATTAAATTGTTTCTCAGTTGAGCAAAAAAATGTTGACAGGGAATGTAATTTCAAAATTTTCCGCCGAAACTTCTGCCCACGGTTTTGGAAGAATTCAATCATCTCACGGAGTCAGAAAATGTCTTTGGTGTCTCATAACTGTTGCAGCTTTTTCTGGTTTCACCTGGCACTTTATAGAACTTACAAAAGGCTACAATCAACAACGAAAATCACAAATCAACAGTTACGATAACAACGCTTTTCGATTTCCTGACATAACCATCTGTCCAACATTTCAATTCTCTAAAGCTAAAAGTTATCCATTTTTTTCGAATCCTAATGTCGGATCTAACATGATGGTTTATTGGATACTAGCCAAAAAACTAAATAAGGATCTGGGCGTTTTATCTCATTTATTGAAAGCTTCTTTCAGATCGATTTCTGATGACTATGATTTATACAAAAATCCTCAAGATCACGTCGTTTTTTGTGAATATAACGGTGTTGAGTGTGACTTCAGGAATTTCACCCCGTACATGCATCCAACAAAATTTCTCTGTTTGAGTTTCACTCCTGAAAATAGAATTATATCAGAAAAGGGCCCTGCCGGAGGTGGTCTTAAACTTGTTTTGAATACTAAAGGAAGTAGAACATTTGACACATTACTATCGGAGATAGTAAGTTTATTTATATTTGTTAATTATATCGATTTTATAATGAAGTCATTTAAAAAAGTAATTAAAAGCAATCGCTTAATATATATTAAGTTATTCAGAAATAATCTATCGCATAACTTAGCTGACATAAATTCTACCAATATAAATATATTGTAATGTATATAAATATTGCAATCCAATTATGAAATATGAATTTTTTATGTAGATACATAATATAATTAAATCAAAATACTTTTTCGAGTAAAATTCTAACAATTTCGTTCAGAATTACCAATCAGCAATCCGCTTGAACAAATCTTTACGTATAAGAATAAAGGAAATCGGATCAAAATTATATTTCATTGGATCACAAAATGTATTTCAAATGTAGTTTTTACTAAAACCTTCCATTCCTGGAATTAACGAAGAAATAGACTTACTCCATTTGCAATGTATAACTTATAAATTCTATATATACAAAAAATAATTACGAACAAAACAAATTGATGTTCAAAAGAATACTATCGTTTTTATTGCATAACAAAACTTCAACTATGAAATTAACTATACTTTGAAGTCATGTTTAAGAAATAATATATTATTACCCTTCTTATACTGACTGGGTTTATACTAATCATTTGTATGAATTATAAAATTCACCACTTATATCATTCGATTTATTATATATTGCAGATAGATGAAATCGACGGATATGAGATCAGCATACAAGAAGAAGAAACAAGACCCTCCCTCTCAACTGACAGATTTTTAGCTCAAGTGGGAACAATTCTAAATATTGGTCTTAAAATGAATATGATAGAAGATCTAAGAACTGATAATGATCGTTGTCATGAGAATGAATCATATTGGAAAATGGCTTCAAATCTTTCTAAAAATGCGGAAATTGATTATAAACGGTATAAGAAGAGGTTACCGGACTGCTACGCTGCGATACAACAACGAGAAATAATAAAACAGTGCAAATGTCTTGATGAGACGAATGCATTGTTAAGTTTTTTGGCTCCAAAAAACTCTAATTTAAAATTTTGTCATCAAATAGATAATACAATCTTGTCTAAGATACGAGAAGTCAATGCATCTATGAAACTGGAGGATTATAGCCAGGAGGTTATAGATCAAATATCTCAAAGAGCTAAACGTTCGTCTTGTCATCAGCGAAAATCAGAAATTATAAAAAGGAATGTATTAAAAACTAAATGCAAAATTGACTATTGTAATCGTATAGTTTACGAATATAAATACCAACTCGCAATGTGGCCGACATCTCGAAATAAGGATTATTTAACCTTTAGATTTTTTGATGAAACTAAAAAGAGTTCTGAGCTCGCCAAAAAGACAGGCTACATGATGGATCCAGGTATTGAAGAATTTCTCAACAA
>JAUZNC010055533.1:0-14446 GCA_034780395.1 Vannuccia rotundouncinata | reverse complement strand
TTGAAACACTTCGCCGAAATGATATGAAGGCTACTGATATCCATAACATTTTGAAAACCGCCTGGCCTAATGATACTCCCAATGTGCGCCGGATTCAGCAAATTTTCAAATCCCTAAAGGATGGAGAGCGTGTTACTTGTGTAACCTTGGGCCACCTTCGCAAGCAAAGAAGATCTCGAATTATTTTTGAGTGAACAATTCAGCTCGATTGAATAAGGCGTTAACAAAGATGATCGACGGAAGACTTCAACCTTATCATTGAAAGCAATGGTAAGTATAATTAGTCTATTGCTCATATAAATTGCTGTATCACCCAATTGAACTCTTATCATGACTATTTTAACTATTGTTTGAATATATAACTCTACTCACTCGCACAGCACTTTGTTTTTCATGATAAAAACGCAACTAATTACGAAACAGCCTATAATATGAAAAATTATTCAATCTCTCTTTATAGATGATGCTCAAAGTGAGAACCATTATTTTGAATACATGCTTATAGTCCTCTGTGAATAACTGAATGACAGATAGCAGAACAAAGCTCTTTATGGTTGTGTAGTTGCAAAAACTCCCCTATAGTCATGAAAATTGCCTCATCTGACCAGACAATATTATCGATGAAATGTAAATTTGAAGCATGTCTTATCTGTAACCATTCACAAAATTGTAATCAACGATCTGGGTCATCTTCATTTAAAGTTTGCAGTAAAGCTGGTCTGTATGACTTTAATCTTAGCTTCTTCAAACTGCGTCTGATACTCTTATCAGATATGCATAATTCTTCAGCTGCACGTCTGGTAGATTTTTTCGGACTGTGCACAAACGCCTGTGCAACTAAATCGAAATGTTCAATGTCAGTTAAAGGTTTCGGTCGCCCGGACCTGGGAGCATCATCAACTGATCCTGTCCTTCCAAACTTAATATCTAAGTTGTAGATAGCCTGTCTACTTGATGGGGCAATTTCAGGGTACTGTTCAGTGAATGCTTCAATAACAATTACCGCTGAATCTTTACCTGTTTCCCACCATTTTCTTGAAAGAAATACACGCTAGTCTTTATTTAATTTTCTCTGCATTATGGAAATTACGAAATAAGTACAAATGCAGCATATTTATAGCATTAAATTAACTTCTTTTGGAATTTCCAAATTTAGCTTATATAATTATTTTCAAATGCCAATCACAGTTCAGCAATAAGTCTGCAATAAATAATTCAGAGATCAGATTGCATTTCTATGAAATTAATGTTTCAATTTAAATACATTTATTTAATAAAAAAAATAATTATTTTTCGGTCAAGTGACTTTTGCCGCACCATGTACATATATAGCATATATTATATAAATTTGGTAAAATTTGCAATCCACCAAATAAAATTAATTTATATTTACTTTTGACAAATTTTATGACTTTATTTTTTATACTTAATGAATAATTGTATAGATTGCAACTTAATTTCAATCGTCGGTTCAAGAATGCAATTGTAAGTATACATATTTGCAGTGCTTTAATAAAATCAATATGTTTTTTTCATAATGAATGTAAAGGTAAATTATTCATACTTTTGAATAATTTGCTCTACGCTACTAGACTGCGATAATTAACAGCTAGATAAGAGAGATATACTGCAAGTATATAACAACAAAAATCAACCTCAGTGTAGCTTGAGGAGTCCTAATCTAAGAATTGGTTATCATGGTCATTGTGCAAGCCATACCCATTCTGACCGCATGAACGATCAAGTTCGGTACATCTCTTTCATACAGAAATCCGACATACAACCATCAATAACTAACAAAAAACACCCCCATTTTGTATTCCATGAGCGGAACTTAGTCGTATGTGGCGCGGGAGCATTTGCACTCAGACACCACTATAGGCTACGCCCCTAGAACATATGTTGTATTAGAACTTCGTAAAGAATTGTGTGGTATATGTATTCTAATATCAATATATTATATACTTGAATAATTATATTAACATAATATTCGTAAATTTATGAAATTTTAAAAGTATGTGTACGGTGGGAGGGTGGTATCGCCTGATAAAAACTATAAAACTGTAAACTGTTTTATACTTGAACAGCCCTTATAGTTAGAGGTGTACAATCTTATTATTGTACTGTTTATTACCTTATACAGTTTTTTGAATATTTTAAATTATTTATTTATTAAATTATTTTTAAAATTTAAATAATTAAAAATTTTTATTACATTTATTCTTATATTTAAATTTTTCGTGAATCCCCAAATTCAGGTTGCGTTTAAAATATTTATATTAATATATTAAGCGGCGAAATTATTATAGACGTGGTATTTATTTTATTATTTACATTATACGGGATTGTATAAAAATAATTTTATTACCTATTATTCATTAAAGATTATTGCATAACAATCATACTTATACATTACATAATATTATATATTAATTATTAAATAGTAAAATGTTTAATCTACTTATAAAAATAGTGCTATCATTTTGTATAAAATCATTCTCTTTTAAAATAAGTATCCTCTTTGAATTTTCACTTTCAAACGTTTTATTTGTAAGTTATAACCTATCACCTACAACTTAATACTGTTAATATTATATAACATGCTATTGATACAGACATAGACTATAGTGGCTTATATAGAATATAGTATGACAGTGTGAGTATATTAATCTTATACTCAATCACTTTATGATATTAAAGGTTAAAATATTAAGCTTTTGCACATGGTGTGTGATTCTTCTGTTTTTTTAAAGAGTAAAATATTTCCACCCTCTACTGCAAGCAAGTCTTTAGAACATTAAAACATTGTTCTCACTCACACCGCTTAAAAAGACTTGTTTTTCAGCAAATAGGGATTAATGGTTTTGAATAATCTTGATTTTCAGGCTTACAGTGAGTCCAGAATTTTTAGGTTGTTGGACATTTTTAAATTAGTTAAGTTAGTACAAACTGTACATATAATAATATTTATCTATACTTCTGCTCTCATTGTTAAAAAATATTGTTAAAACTAATCTGAAAAATGGTCATAAAAATTCTGTAATTTTTTTGTGTATAAGTGGGAGAACCCTGTTAGAATCTGTTTCAGCTTTGCCCTCTACTAATGGTTATAGGGAATAAATGTCCCAAAAACATTATGGGATGGGACAGAGTGGTAAGTATTAAACATCCAAAAAATATGTGGCTATAGGTAATAAATGTCCCATCCCAAAAACTTCCTTGGGATGGGATGGAGTGTTATGTATTAAATGTCTTAAAAATAGATATTAAATATCCTAACATGTCCTAGGGATCAATTATAAATAAGTGATAAACATCCACTGGATATGGGTAATAAACATGCTGCCCAAAAAATAAAAAATTAGCAAAATTAATTTAAATATCAAGGTAAAATAATTTAAAACAATTATTAATAATAAACAAAGTTATGCATATGAACTATAGACTGATTAGGTACATTACACTGTAAAAAAAATGGAATCACAGCCCATTAATGCATACATGGGGGCTTATTATTAGGCAAGACATAATAAGCCCCTCATGTGTATGCATTGATGGTACAGACAATTTAATGAAGGCAGCATTGACTGCTCTATACAAAATCTTCTGTTTCTAAAGATCTGAAAGATGTACCATTTAGTGTTTACTATTTGTTTGATGAATAGAATTTGTTTAATTACTAAACAAGTTAAGCAACAACGGCATGTATTGGAACAAGTTTAAAAGGGACATTTTGGGACACAATGTATTTTAAACCAATATTTATATTGCTAGTAAAACCATTGATGTCAATTAATGAAAAATATAGCCAGGTAATTGTAATATGTTTAACAGATAACCTGCCCCAAGACAACATGGGTCAGACTATATAACTATAAATACATATATGACAGGTATACATCATTTCTTGTTGACCAATTTTTACTTATTATGATTTATGATTTAAAAAAATCAAAGTCAGCTTCTCAGTAATGTTTAAAAGTATGATATCATTTTATTGAAAATACACTTAATAAAAATTTAAAAGTAAGCATATAATAATTTATAATCTTGTACTATAGACCTAAAACTTCTTACTATTGTATATATTTAATTATTTAGTTATCTATTTCATGTAGGTACCAGTGCTGCCACTCGACTCAGTGATTATCTCAGTTTTTCCAGCGATTGGTGATTATTACACCCTGTTTTTCATGTTCAGTAATTATTGTTGTATTACTCAACTGTGACCTGCAATAAACTCATTTTGTACACAGTCGTAACAGTCATACACAGTCTTTTCTTCATATTTACAATTGTATGGCTTTTAACCTTTTCTTAACAGTCTTCAGAGACAGAAAAGTTACTTCTCCAAATGGCAATACAAATTCAAAATTGTTAGTTAGTATCCCTATAGTGTTCTCATTGGTTAATTATTTTCAGTTCATTTTATAATAGTAGCTAATATGGTGTGACACATTCAATTAGCCTCCTACGTCTATCTATATAGAGTATACTATATTCCATTTGACCAAATATTTATGTGTTTTTCAGTAATATAAGATTCTATATTTACCATATTTCATTTTTATTATTATGATTTTATCCACAATAAATTTTAGTGAAAGATCTAATATGATATAACAGTTCAATTATTTTATCTATGCATATGTTTATTATAGAAATCTAAATTGAAATACAATAAGCTATATGTATGAAAGACTTAAAATATATATAATAATTACTCAAATTAACTGATTTTCATAAATAACATTTCATTATTTACATTTTTTTATATTACAAGACATACTGCTCACTCTAAATAATAGCTCACCTGAAATTGACCTAATCTCTATTTCATTATTGACATTTGGGTATATTGCGCAACTATAAATGTAAATAACCCTGATCACTATAGAATCTAATTAAGACATAGCTGTATATGTATACAGATAAGTAGTAATAATAAGTAATATTATACAAAATATAATTCTAAAGTAATAATAGCTGATAGTAGTACAATAAGGAATAGGTACTCTTACAATAATAAAACAATAAAATACTAAATAGTATATATAACAATTTATATAGTATATATTATAATAATAGAATATTATATTGATAATATATAGTATAAAAATAATAGATATAAAATAATAATAGTATATAATTAAAAGAATAGCTCTTCATGCTGAGGTGCTACAGAATTCTTGTAGAAAAAAGTAATTGGAAGAACTCTGGAAACAGGAAATGCAGCAATGTGGCAAAAAAACAACTTGTTATATATTCTTTCAGGATTGTGTTTTAAATATATTTATCTACTTTGTTCAAACATTTTGTTCTGCAATTGATTAGTTACCCTGCAATTATTTCTTACATTTTGGTAGTGGCAGCACTGAGGTACCCATAATTTCAAATATATACTGTCTACATAAAATCATATAATCATAATACCATTTAAATTAATTTAATTTATTTCTACTAAGTAATTGATCACATTTATATATAATAGTATATATAAAATATTAATGAAACAAATATTATAATGTTTTTAAAAACAATGTTTACATTTTTTCTATTTTGATTTATTTTGACATTCTCACATTGAATATTTAAATGTCTGTATACAATATATTATATTGAATGCTTAAATATCAAGGTCATGAAATTACTTTTAAAACTTCTTTATTATATTTTCTATGATTTATATAAAGAATCTAATACTAATCTTATAACAATGCTCAAATTAGCACTATTCCATTTGCTCAAGGGCAACAAAATCCTTTCATGCAATTAAGAATTGTTAGGTACCATACTTGCCTAAGCTGTACTTTTTTAGGCAATAACATTTTTGCATAACTTTTTTCATAAATTAGCAAATTGCGTATGGATACATTGGTTGCATTAAAAGAAGGAAAGATAATTTATTCCATAACTAATCCTTTTATATTGAGTACAAGCATTAATACATAATATAGTTTGATCCCTAAAAAATATTCCAATTTTAAAATATTTTTATTGAAAATCAAACAGTTTACAAATGAATTTAACAAATGTAAATGTTTTAGATATTTTTAAAGACTTTAAAATATTGTCTAAGACCAGATTATGTTCAAAATTGCCATGGAATAAAACTAAGAGTGTTTTTAGTTATGTGATTATTGGACATAAACTCGTCTATCTGAGTAGATATTTTTTTTTAATAAAAGTCAAATCTTTTTATAATTTTATAAAAAAAACAAGTCAAAGTTTAATCCTTCCAATGAATCTTATATTACATTCAGATTAATGTGATTATTAAAACATTGCTTTCTCAATACCTTGAATTTAAAAACGATTTTTCAACCAGATATTGGGATCCGATTTTAACATTGTTCAATCAAAATCTGGTTGCTAGACAGCCTATCTTACATGGTGAACATATAAAATATGTCAGAAACAAATTATTTTAAATGTTTAATATAAATTTGATATTCAGCTATACTTTTCATTTACACTAATACATTTTTATATTTGAACTTTATACAAATAATGAATATATTCATTTCATTAATGCTAGCCTCAATATTTTTTTGTTGTAAAATATCAGTACATTTTCTCAGTAGGAATGTCTACTGTTTTAAATATTACCCCATTTTTAAGATTATAATGGAACTGAATGCCATTTTTTCTAGTGCATTGTTTAGTGAAAATGTCATAACTTGGTTAATAATTAAAATAAATATATTATAAATACCATACAAAAACTATTTTAATAGGGTTCTAACGCCCCCTTGAGAACTTTTGAACTTTATAATGACCCTTGATGAGGTCCCTTGCATTTCAGAACAATGGTCAAATATCCCTTAAAGTCCCCTTGAATTTGTATTGTATAATATATTTTTTTCATGTCAATTTTATATTATATATATATCACAAAAGTTCTTAAAAATAATACTTAGTTAACATATTAATAATCTGTTATTTCAGATTTTTATATAAAATAGTGATTATTGAATATAAACAATATTATCATATACATTTAATAAAAATCTCATCAGAATTATAAAATGTTTTAAAATTGACCCTTAGAAATCCCTTGTGAAAATCTTTTAAAAAAATGGTTATATTAAATAATATACAAATGATATTTTTGGGCAAATTTTACATTTAGTTACCAAAATTCTATTAATACTAGATGTCATGTTACCAAAAGAATATATATTACTTTCTTACTAAGTATACTATAGTCAATACTGGTATACTTTTTTGGAATTGTAGTTAATTTGTTGTTTTAACACTTATGATGAACTATTACAATTTTTTTCAGTTTGTAAACAATGGGAAAGAAAGTAAAAACAGGAAAATCCAGGAAGGATAAGTTCTACTTTTTAGCTAAACAAACAGGTTTGTGAGTTAAATTATTAATAGATTTAGTTAAATTGTATTTTTGCATACTAGATTTTGCGCAGTAAAAATCTAAAAGATTATTTTCTGATGTGAACATAAATTTATTTGTGAACTTAAGTAAAATAAATCAAATGATTACACAAACCGTTTTGAACAATTATTAATTTAATGACTTTGCAGGTTTCCGTTCACGTTCTGCCTTCAAATTGGTTCAGCTTAATCGAAAGTATGGCTTTCTCGAGTCGGCCAAAGTTTGTATTGATCTCTGTGCAGCACCCGGAGGATGGCTGCAAGTGTGTCAAAAAGCAATGCCTATCTCCAGCTTGATAGTTGGAGTAGATCTTGTACCAATTCAACCCATCCCTGGTGTTAAGACACATCAGGCTGATATTACCACGGAAAAGTGCCGCCAGGTAACTGCCTTATAAAGTTTCTATGTTTGTTGAAATTATGCAGATGTTAGAATATTTTATTCCTAATATACACAATATTGGTGATAACGGTATAACAATTACATACATTAATATGCATTTACTTTTTGGGTTAACCCTATAAATTTGATATGGTAAAATATTTAAAACTATTTTATTGGATTTTTAGTTGCTAAAAAAAGAGTTACAGACTTGGAAGGCAGATGTTGTTCTTCACGACGGAGCTCCAAATGTGGGTACTGCTTGGTCACTCGACGAGTTTCAACAAGGTAATTTATTTTCTTAATAGTCTTATTTATTACATTTTCAGGGGGGGGGGGGAGATTTTCACTGGTTATTTTCGAAAGAATCATATGGTTTACATTTAATAGTTAGAAGACTATTTTAATATAATATGTTATGAGGGTTTTAAGCATTTGTGCACTTAAACCTAAATTATCCTCTGAAAACTCCTCATAGAACATTGTAATGGGTGTTTCCCAGTCAGGGAGATATTATTTGAATACAACAGTGATCATCATTTCAACTCATAAAACTATTTGTAGAATTCTACTCATTTATAATAATTTCTGTAATATATTCCTGTACATTTCATATACTATCTGACTAATATGGTCAACTAAGTTTATTGGAATTTTTATTTTAATAGAGGTTTATTACAAATAATATCTATAAAGATGATTAAGGATTAACATAATTAATAATTTTATTCTAATGTATCTGTAAAATATAAAAAAATTGTAATAACGGCATATTATTGTTACACTGTTCAAAATTACTGACATTTATTCGCTTTTTATTTTGATGTGCTTGTATTTTTATTTAAATAGTACGGATCAAAATCTTTTTACACAAAAATAGAAATATATAGAAGCCACTCAACCACTAATAAATAAATAATATTTTCTATTGAACAAAAATCAATATTCGTCAGACCGTTACATTTGTAATGGGATGGAGTGCACAACTATTAATCATGACTGTTCCCATATAATATTTGTTTTAGCCCAACTGTGTCTACAATCCTTTGCTCTGGCCACTGAATTCTTGCGCAACGGCGGCACGTTCGTAACAAAAGTTTTCCGCAGTAAAGATTACGAACCGCTCAAATGGGTTCTTGACAGCTTCTTTCGCTCTGTGAAAGCGGTGAAACCAGAGGCCTCTCGCCTGGAATCAGCCGAGATCTTCTTAGTGTGTCAACGTTACACTGCGCCTGATCGAATCGATCCGAAGTTTCTTGACCCGCATTATGTCTTCAAAGATGTGGATGATGATATTACTGTTAGTCAGGGCAACGTGCTCAATCTTCACAAACCGGAGAAAAGGAAGAAGTTAGTAGTTTTAATGATTTTGTTGTTTAATTTAAAAAATCGTTTTTAAAATTATGATGTGTTTTAGATACTTTTTGAGGTTTGACGTTGAAATACAAATAATTTAAATAGCTCTTGTAGAAAGGACATATAAACATATATGTGGTGTTAAAGACTACCTTTATAAGGAATGAATAATGAAAATTCGAATTTATTCTGTTGTACTCACTGTCTAATACCATTTTATGCAAATAGATTAAAAATAGTAGTTTTCGACAAACCAGTTTTCAAATATATCATGACGAATTTTTTATACCTACCATTATATTCTAATTTGTAATTGTATTTCTATATTTTTAGAAAAGCATTGGGATATGCAGAAGGCGATACGCTGTTTCACAAATTAAAAGTGTCAGATTTTGTTCGAAATCAAGATTATTTAGAAAAGTTGGCTGAGGCTAATGTGGTAAGTATAACTTATACACATATGTGTGGTTATAACCATATTCTGTAATTTATAATAAAACATTACCAAAGCTATTTCACTTACAAATTATGTTAAGATTGAATTTGACGTTCCTGAGATTGAAAATCATTCACTTACAACACCACACATCAAAGCATATTGCACAGACATCAAAGTTCTCGGAAAATCAGATATCAAGTAGACAACATTGTTTATTCTTTATATAAAATTTCTGTAAAATCATATTTACATTAAATCTATTTTTTAGGTCACTTATTAAATGGCGTCAAAGAATATTGAAATGGATTTTGTCTAAAGAGCCTAAAGCTGAAAATAAGGACGAGTAAGTTGTTCATTTTTAAGGGGGGTTCAGATTTTAAACGTTATTTAATTTCGTTACGATTAGAATTAATTTGTTTTACTTTTAGAGAGAAATTGTTATTAAGTATGCATATAATTTCGGTATACTACGACGGTTACAATAAACTATCGATATAATTGTACTTTATCTTTTAGTACGGAAAAGGAACCAGAAAAAACAGAAGAAGAAATCATAGACGCAGATATCGAAAGATTGCTGATAGAAGAGGCTAAGACACAGAAACGGTATGGACCATACGATTATATAATATTCATATATTGTAACCGAACACTTATATGGAAGAGTTTATTGGATAGAATGGAAACACTACATTATATTATTATCACAAGAATACACATCCTGATCCAGATTAATGTTACATGCTATCTACACTCCTTTAGTTTGCGAAATATTGACATGTAGGAAATATTATCGAAAGGTAATTACATTACAAGAAATTAAACACTAAAATTACCACTAAAACTACACTAAATAAATTTCAATTCTATTGATTGTGCTTCTGTATTATTTTAAATGTAGTTTTAGTCGTTAATTTTATTATGTTCCTTTCTGACATACTCCAGCATATATATTACATTTGTAATTTTAAACAATAATTCTTTTCAGTAAATTATTTAAAAATCTAATTGGAAAGGTTTTTCAAATTCATGTTGTATCTTTCTTAATACATATTATCCTCCAGCAAGCAGAAGAAAGTTCGTGATAGCAAGCGGAAGTTGACACATCGTCTGCAGCTCAAAATGGCTCACCCAGACGATCAGATAGAGCAAGGGGAGGACGTCGACATTTTCACACTGGAAAGTGTCAACAAGGCTCGCAACAAGTTGCCGAGACAGGACGAGGTGGATCTTTCTGTGCTGGATGAAGGGATAAAAAAAGACGAGGACCGAGCTAGATCCTTGGCAGCATTGAAGAGACCAACCCAGCAGCACTATGATAGAGATGGAGAGAAGAACAACGAGTGGGACGACCCAGAGGCAGATGATAGTAGTCGCGATAGTGGTAAGCTTGTGTTCATGTTGCTAGCTAAAAAAATTAATAGTTATTTTCTCAAGAGACCATGTTTTTCGGCTGTTATCCATTATTTACATTTCGTTTGTGAGACATGATTTCAGCCGGCTTTTCGCACAACTTTAGAACGCATAAATTTTAGAAAAATGTAAATATCGCTTAAAACCCCCTTCAATTTTAATTCTATACTAATTTCTTAAAATTTCGTATGAACAGTTTACAAATTAGACTTTTCAACATATTATTAATCTGTTCTTTAATATTTTTATATATAATAGGGATTATTAATCATTTTTACGTGTATGAAAAAATTCTTTAAAATGATAAATGACCCTTGACAATCCCAAGAATTTCAAATAGGGAAAAGCGTGGAACACTGCAAAGCCCTTGTTTAATTTGGATTATTTTCTTGAATATAATAAAATTTAACCTTATTATCTGACAGACCCTTTGAGTAGCGATGAAGAGCTCCATTCTGACATGGAAGAAGATGAAGAGGTGGAAGACGACATTGATGACATAAATACCTACAATGATGATGTCATTGAGGATCGTAGTCACCCACTTTTGGTTGATTTAGATCCATCCAGCAATCGAACCAAAGAACAGCGCCGACTTGACTCGTGGTATGAAAAGGCGGCATTTCGTAACCTGCCTGGTGGCTCTGATATGGAATCTCTTGATGGAGAAGATATCAAGGTTGGAGAGAAAGATGAAGAGGAGCAAGAGAGTGAGGATACGAGTAGTGGAGAATCGGATGATGAAGAAGTCATTAAGAAGATGAAAAAGGCGCATGAGAAGAAATCAAAGAGAAAGAGAGATGCTAATGACAGTGGTGAGTGTTAGATTATTTGGCTTCATTTACTTGCATTTCAGATCGATATTTTACATTCGTTGTTTTAATTTTACAAGTAATGTAGAAAGAGTGAAAAGAAAGTTTTATTTTGTGAATCAAATGTTTTATGTTAGCAAAACTATAGTTACCATTGTATTACAATATTGTCAATGTTGTAGAACTTTTTTTATAAATTTCTCAACTGAATTTTAATGATAAATTTTGTCTACAGACGAAGAGGCCTTCACGGCTGTGCCTGCTACGAGTTCTAGTACCGATAAAGAAACACCCAAGGACAGTAAACCAGCAAAACGTTCCAAACCTCTGAATCCCGAAGAGAGAGCAGTTGCTGTACAGATGATCAAGTCGTCAAAATCGCGTCGTAACTTAGAGGAGTGGGGCTTCCACCGTTATACCTTCAATGACACCGGACTTCCTGCATGGTTTGCACAAGATGAGAAGAAACATATGCGCAAGGCTTTACCTGTTTCAACGGTAATAGTGTATTGGGAAAAAGTTTATTACAATTTGAATTTGTATGCATAAATAATATAATACATTCTGGGATTTTTGCTGAATTTACATGAAAATGAAGATTTAAAAAAATCTACTAATATTTTATTTTCTCATTAGATGTATGCATCTAATTTGTAGATAATACTAAATAGTTAGATGATCAAAATGATATGCAACATTTTTTTAAATAACAAGCATCAATTGTCGGATCCATTCGGTTTGCGAATATTGGGTAATTATACAACTATATTTGAGATTTTGTTCCTATTTTTCTGTACATGAACAAAAATTCACAATTCGCAAACCATACGTTCGTGCATGTACCGTTGGAGAATTTTATTTTTATATACTAATCAGTTATCAACGACGGTATTGTTTTCATAATATTTTAAAAGTTCATGTTTGTTTAAACGATTTTTACATACTCTAAAAAACATAAACTTTTCCAATTCGCTTTCCGTATGTATGCGAACCGTACAATAACTCCTGTTGACTCCTGTACAATTAGATACTATTATTCGCCAACCGGATGCAGCATTTATATTCTTAATAATGTACATTTTCATGTAAATTCAACCAAAAACGCAGAATATAAAAAAATAATAATATAACTTTTTTTCCAAAGACTGATTTTTACAGATTTTAGATATGAAAAATAGATTACCATTTGATTACGTATCGAATATTATTAAAAGTTTGTTTTTTGCAAATTATTAGTATAAATGTAAAGCCAATTTTTGACTTCATAATATAATTATAATGTATTACATATTTTCTTATTAATAAATAATTACATATCAAAAATGTATAATATGGTGTTTAATTTTACATTTTTCGAATTCTGGTAGACTCATGCAATTATATCCATTTCATAAAAATCTTAGTAAATACAATAATAATATTTACCAATTCTAAATGTTTAGGAGGAAGTCATCAAACAGACTAAGAAGGAGATTAATACACGCACAAGTAAAAAGGTGGAAGAGGCAAAGGCACGTAAACGACAGAAGACAATGCGTAAACTAACGAAGGTTCGTAAGAAGGCCGAAAATATACCAGATGATGTTGATGAGAAAGAAAAATGGAAGCAGATCAAACAGTGAGCTTTAATCTTTTCATGACAAAATCACATTTTCACACTAATAAAATTAACAGTACAACACATTTTCAAACGCATTCGCCTAATGTTAATTTATCCTTTATTCTAGAATGTACAAAAAAGCTGGTGTTTTGGGTAATAAACGTCGACCTGTGACCTACATTGTAAACAACAAATGCGGTGGTCGTCAAGTAGGAGGATCTAAACGTGGCGCCAAAGTTAAAATTGTTGACAAGCGACTAAAATCTGATTTACGCGGAGATGCTAAAAGAGACTCTAAATCGGGTGGACGTGGTGGAGGCAGAGGTGGTCGTGGTGGAGCAAGTAGAGGTGGTCGTGGTGGAGGCAGAGGTGGTCGTGGAGGACGAAGATAGTTACTCTATTTTACTTGTATAAATTTATTTCTATGAAACTTCATGTACAAAATGTAATAAAAAAAATATTTAACTTACTCATTTCTTCCTTATTATAAAGACTAAAATCATTAAAAAATACAATCGTATATAATACACTTGTAATAAAACTAAGCTTAATTAATTTTTGCATTAATAACAATGTAGTCCGCTCCGGCTAATCAGCAAAATCGAGTACCCGATTTTTTGGCCTATTGGCAAAATAGTTTAAAATGTATGTCGTTAATGTGAATTGTAGAACGGGTTAATTGTTAACATGTATAGGGACTATTAAAAAGGCTAGCTAATTGAGTCATTCAAATAACTGTCTCCTATAATAATGGTAACTGACACAATCGAGAGGTAGCGTAATTTTTAATTTAAAAGACATTAATTAATTAACAATCATAAAATTGAATTCTGCTTAACAATATGGGAAGTTTAACTTATACTAACCATTTGCCGACTGTATGTTAAATTTCAGATTTTCAAAAACTTGTTATCTGCATTTCTATTCGCTAAAAATTTCAAAATTTTTGTGACTGATAGTTTTAAGAAATCCAAGTTGACGGAAAACCCCTACACCTTTACAGCCTAATTTAAAATTATATACAATATGTGGGCGTTCACACAGCG
>JAUZNC010055511.1:0-14449 GCA_034780395.1 Vannuccia rotundouncinata | reverse complement strand
ATCACTTGTAGAAGTGTGATATCGATAATTCATCCCTTGTAGAATTGTGATATCGATAATTCATCACTTGTAGAAGTTTAATATCGATATTTCATCACTTGTAGAAGTGTGATATCGATAATTCATCACTTGTAGAAGTGTGATATCGATAATTCATAACTTGTAGAAGTGTGATATCGATAATTCATCACTTGTAGAAGTGTAATAATGATCATTCATTTCTTGTAAAAGTGGGATAAGTTTAATACTAAAAAAAAATTCCAATCACTATTAAAATAATATATTATTTCAATTTGTATCAGAAAATATAAAATCACAAAAATCTTTAATTTTGACAAAAATTAATTATTTAGTATAGTTGTATAATTAGTTAAATATAATACAGAAAATTTTAAATATAATTTATGTTATTCATATTTATAAATCAAACATAAATGTCTATAACACAGAACGGAATACATTAATGATGACATTGACATTTAAACCTCGTCAATGATTGAAATTTGATCTCAGCAGTCAATATAAGACAAACTGTAGTTGTACCAACCATAATTTCAAGCTAATTAATTCGACAGTTTCTACGAGGAAATTTCTGCTCTCAGTTAGTGCTCAAAATTGTAGTTGATATTTTTTTACTTGTTAGAAAAGGGAGTATTAAAAAGTGTATCTTCAAAATTAAATTTCAAAATGGGAAGAAATTGTTGTAATCATTGCATGGCCTGTTTCTGGACAGTTATATGGATTTTAATCTTAGCAATAATTGCATGGCCATTAGCGCTGTTTTTGGGACCTCTGTACGTTCTTCTTCTGCCCATGAAAGCAATCTGCGAACCTTGTGGACCATTGGTTGACCTTCTCCATCAGCTGATCATGTTCCCACTCTATTGTGCCGTCAATGCGATGGACGCTGTACGACTTTGTTGACGGGTGTAATTTATCATTACATTATTTGATGTATTTATGTGCTTTATTGAAACTTCTGTGATATAAATTATTTTATTGTGTTTTGAGGATTCGTCGATTAGTTCAAAAATATTTTCGCAATACACATGTAACTTGTAAGGGTTTATTCATATGCTTTTATGTATTAAATATATCTAAAATCTACAAAAACATATTCTATTTTTCAAATCCTAAGAAAATTTCTAAAAAGAAATAGTCAGAACGATTGAGCGATTTTGCTTAATATATTATAAGAAACAATTCATAATAGCAATAGAAGTTCACATAAACACATACACATAAAATTGAATTCAGAAATATAACCGGTATATCTGGTACATCTATGTATATGAAATATATCAATTCATGAAATGTCTTTCATATCTAGAAATATTTTTAAATATACCATTATAATTTTAAATTGCAAATACAAGAAATTTATTAGAAAATTAGAAAAATATAGAAATATAGAAATTTTACTTTAAAATAAAAAATATTAAGTTCTTGTTTTTTATGGAAAATATACAGAAAACTGGAAATTAATCTTTCAAGATTTTATTATATAGGATATTTTTGACTATATTATATATTATACTATGCCGGTATACTCTATTTATTATTAAATAATATAAAAAATAAATTTATACATGTATTATGTATTATGTATTTATATTATGTAAAATAAAATTGACAATGTGTATTTAAATTAAAACTAGGTATTTTCAAAAATAATGGCAATATTGAAATATTTATGTTTAATATATTCCTTATTCATATATGGGATATTCTGACCTTTTTAAATTTTTTTATTAAGAATATATGAATAAAATAACATTATTACCTATATATATACTTAATTCAATAAACAAATAAATCAATAAAGTATTAGCTAATTGCAATCGGTTACCAGAGCTCTGGTGAAATATATCTTTGTAATATTATTATAAAGATTAATATCAATAATAAATAATTACTTCGCGAAATAGAATTCATTAATATTGCTACTGGTTTAGGTAACTATCATTATTTACATCTTTTTCATTATGAGATTATAAATTTTGAACTTGATGAGAGCTTGTGACATTAAAGAAGTGATAATTCAACCTAATGTCACCGTCATCCGAAGATATAGAGTTTTCAATCTCTTTTACTACCTGTTAGCTACCAAGATTTATGGTTACAAAATGTCAATGGGTGACAGGACTAAATCATGGGCTGAGTTTTTGTTTACCTGAAAAGCGAAATATGGGCTTGAACTGTTCGAAGGTTTAAATAGAATTTGTTGCTAGGTAATTAATTCATAGAATAGGTATGATCGTTGCTAGGAAAATTGTAGGAATGATAATTAATATGTTTGAAAAGGAATGATTTAGAATCTCGGAGATGAATTTCTTGGAGAAAAATAAAGTCTAAAAGATAATTACATCCAAAAACAAAAAATTGGCTTAATTACTCAGGCCTGAGCCCTTGCGCCTTGGCAATTAAGTTGCCCTACTTTCAAGTTAACCAACAAAATAATTTTTAAAATAACAGATAAAAACTTACTCGAGGAATATTAATGTGAGAGCCTAGGACGATATATCAAATTTATAACAAATTTTTAAAACAGAATTATAGCCAGGAGCTTGTCAGCACCACTTCCAAATTTAAATAATTAAGTTATTTTGATTAAAATAAAGATTACCCTTATGTAAACATATAATCATTTTTATATATTTAAAAATTTATAAAAAGAATTAGGGAGGATTCTAAATATATAATTATAGCGCTTAAAGGGGGATTATGAATAAATAAAGAACATTTCTTTAATTATATGTTTATAATTTGCAAAAAAAGTTAAATGCATTCAAACTTGTACTGTGTAAAACTGGTTAACAAATTTAATATGTTAATTTAACATTTAAATGACGGACGGATCGCAATTGAACTAGCTCTGGACAACATGAAATATATAACTTTTTTAATGTTATAAAGTAAACTCATTTAAGTATTTATATGTCTAGATTCAGTTATAGTCTATATTAAAAATGCTATACTAATTCATTTTTTTAAATATATTTAAATCTCACAAATAGATTTGTGATGTAGTTTATTATACATTTTTATATTAAAAAAATATTTCAGAAATTCGTATAAAAAATGTTCATTAATACAAAATACAAATACTTTTAAATATAAAACTATTAAAACCTTTAATGAGTTTATGTTAAAATATTTTTTATATATTAATTTATAAGAGAGTTCAATGTAAGACTAAATTCTAGTGTATAGTAGCTTTTCAATAATGAGATAAATATGTTTATGAAATTATTTTTGTCTTTTACTGCTCTATTTTTTAAAGTTAAGTTGCTATTGCTGTTTAGCGCCCTGTATAATTAAAAAATTTGATTATAAGTTACATTAAAATTTATTGTTAATGTGGAAATTGTTAAATTATAATTAATAACGCTTAGCTAATTATAAAAAATTCACGCCTTTTCATGAATTTATTGCATATTTTAGATAATAATTGTATATTTATAATAGCCCAATAAAATTATTAATAAAATTAATTTCTTAATAATGCAAATATTTTTCATATGGATTTAATTATAAAATGACTCAAAATGTATTGCATACGATCTCTCATATGTTGTATACTGGAAGTGAATTTTTTGTTTTATAAATGGATAGTACCAACAACAAATTCATTCACCACATTTGCAAACCATTTCTATACCAACAGAAAATTAAAAAAGAATTAATATTTACATATTATAGCAACTAATTATTTTTGTCATATCTGTATATTGACTGTATTCTATTATATAAATGTATTGCAATTGTTCTATGTTCAATTTTAAATCAATTTAAATTCAGGATTGGGACAGCAAAAATTATAGTTCCAAAAACAAATTTTAACTAAAATAAAATAATAAATTAATAATTAAAACATAATTATTAATATATGGCAGCAAATGATAATTTTTAAAATCTATTTTGAAAACATTTATCCAAAATTACTTAGGGAGATATTAAATCAATTCAAATTCAAATTTCAATTGCAATTTTATGTTGACCTATATTAGGGTGCATAAAATTGATAATATTAAACATTTTGATAAAACTTTAAATATATATATATATTATGTTTATACAAATGAGAAATTTAGAAAGTATTAATATTTATATATTATACCAACTAATTATACTGTATATTAACTATATTCTATTTTAAATTTTTAGTCATAATTGGCACAGCCAAAATTTTTATACCAACAAAAATTTTAAATAAAATAAGATTAACATAATTATAACATATGACAGCAAATGATTATTCTTCTAATTCTAATTTGAAAATATTTATCAAAATTATTTATTGAAATTCAATAAGTCAATTTAAATTCATAATTACAACTATTCATATGATTATTATTTTTTTTTAAATATAACTTAAAATATATTGAATGTAAAATAATTTCTGTTAATATATATAATAAGTATAATATAAACCGAATTTGTTATAACCATCATTAAAATAAGTATATTGAAATATTATAATGTTTGACCTACTCTCTTATAACATTATATTCCTATTATATATATAATTAATTACATTATATAGATATAAGATATTTAATTTTTTAATAAGTTTCTGTGCAAAGGAATATTAAATTCATTAATAAAAATTAATAGTAAAAATTAAAAAAAAATACATTTTTTCAGTCACTGTTTATTGTTTAATTTTATTTGAACAAAATAAAGCAATTATTAATTCATAAATTTTAAAATATTTATATAGACCATTTTAACAAATATACAGAAAGAAAACATACATTTAATAATATAGTTGAGTTAACAAGATATTTACTTTATCATTTTCATACTAGAGTGGTCTTTAGTTATTCTTTATAGGCATTATAAATTATGCAGTCTTATTTAATTTAAATATGGATTTTTCATTAGTAAAATCATTGCCTATTCAATAATTTTTACATATTTAAAATGGCTAAATATAATTTAATGCACTTTTAATATGGAATAAAATATAAGCATACCTATATGAAATACATATAATTAGTTTAAGTAAATATTTAATTCATATCAACATTTAATAATTTAATTTAAAATACATACATTAAATTGTATCATGTTTTAAATAATATTGCACAATTATAACTATAAAATATTTTGACACATTAAATTTGCCTACTTAACCAAATTTTAATTTTAAACAAGAAAAATAAAATCATACAGAATTTGAAATAATGAATGCCCATTTGTTAGTTTAATCTAAAAGTCAGTAATAAACTTGTATCATTTTATTTAACTGTGCAGTATATTATTATGGAAATATTATTTACTTCATAAAAACTGTGACTTTTTTATGTTTCATGAGGTAAAATAACATAAAACAAAAGATTTATGAAGAGTATGAAAATATTACATTTTGACCAAATACTTAAAAAAACAAAATAAATTTTCTATAACAGTATGCATTCATAAATGATACCTAATGATAATACCTATTGAATAATTTTTTAAGTAAAATTCAGATAATGCAATAGAAGCATATAGCTGCAAATATGGTTCAATATTATAATAGGCCATATTTGCACCTTTACTGTTTTTATACACTATGTGATTTTTACAAAATGTATCAATTAAAAATAATATTCCATGAATTATGTTTTTTTTTCAATTTTTTACTCTCTAAGACCTTATATAACATAAACAGTCACCATTTTAATTGAGGAAATTATGCCAGTTTTCTTTTTTAAAATTTTCTGTATCTTAATTATTATAAAATGTAATGGACTAAGTTAGTCAATAATAATAAAAAGTGAAAAAGAATTTGTTTACTACATTTATTACAATGTTATTTACATTTTAAAACTTTAAATGGTCTTTTATATCATTCTCTTGTTGTTGTTGTTTTTTTTACTTTATAATACTAAAATGTATATTATGCTAAGTTGTATTGATATTTTATTCATTATAAATATATAATACTACACAGCAAGTAAAACTTACACATATTGAACAATGTATATTTTAATTAAAATTACTTTGTTAACTAAAGTTTCATATTAATGTGGTGGATTTTAGGCATACTTTTACTGCATTCATAATTAAAAATAACTATGTAAATATACAATAATGCTTTAATATAGTTTTAGATGTATACCCAATATACTGCTTTATAAGTGGTGGAACAATATTTTGTCACCCTATAACACCATCACTATTTATAAACACTGTTTGTAGTATTATATAATATGTTGCACAATAAGTAGATTAAGTGCCACAGTTTAAAAATATTTGGATTAATGTTTCATTTTAAATGTTAATTTGACTCTCCATGTTTGAATAATTGATACAAAAAATATGCACCATTCTAAAAGGTTTTCTATAATACTTAAATTTAAAGAAATTATTCTATAAAATACATAAAACAATTCAAGTATTTTTTTGTATTTTAAGTCATTGTTAGCCTTCTTATTTAACAATTTTTTCAATTGTGCACATTAAACATAGATATTTTGATTATTTTCATGAGAATCTCAATTTATTTAAACAATAATTTCATACTAATTCAACCACTTTTCTCCCAGCCGCCGGTATGACCAGGATCACCATCACCTCCCTTCTCATCACAATATTATTCACAACTCAACAGCTAGTCTCCTCCTCCCGATCACTGGATGAAGCCACCACAAAGATAAATATCGCCATGCCCGGAGTCAAGCCCTCCCGAGCAGATGAGTACCTCTGTACCAGTATGCCCGTCCCCAGCAATTCAGCTGGTGATCGAGGACCTCAGCTCTCTGCTGATTGGTACATAACCAACTTCCAACCAATGGCCAATATGTCTGTGGCTCATCATATGCTGCTCTACGGGTGTTCGGAGCCCTACTCCTTTGATGACTACTTTGACTGCCGCCAGATCTGTGCTGGCAACCAACGGAGTCAGATCATATACGCATGGGCGAGACAGGCCCCAGACCTCGCCCTGCCCAATGGAGTTGGTTACCACATCGGTGGACACACTGGAATACAGTACCTCATCCTGCAGGTCCATTATCTCACCCCACTCAACAGGCAGGACCGAACTGGCCTCAAAATCAGCATCACCCGACAACCCCAGCCCTCAGAAGCGGGAATACTTCTTATGGTCGCTTCGTATGGAACGATCCCACCACACCGATCTAAAGTACACATCGATGTCTCCTGTCGGTACGTCATGACAGATGCTATTCAATCTCTAACAATTATAGCTATTCATCCAAGCGCTTGGTTAGAGATTAATTGTAGTTATATCAGAAATAACAATTTGATTGAGAACAGTAAAGCGTCCTGCTCTAAATCCTCTTCTCTCGAAATATAACTCACACCATTTTGTGCGCAAATGAAATCTTTGTTGTTCGTCTGAACATTGCGTTATTTATATTTTATTATTCTTCGTTGATTAATGATCCCTCGTATAAGTTATAAATTTCGATCACTCTCGTTCTGTGAAACGTCCCTAATGTAAAGTATCTTTATCACGGATATATTATATTACGATACAAAGTCGTAAAAGTTTACTCTTCTCAATTGCCTAATATAGCATAATAATCCTGAGGTGATTTTGTAAATATTTATTGCAGAAGTGATATGATATTATTCCTCACTCGAGTTTCAAGAAGAAATAAAAGTTCACAACAGGGTGTATACAAACAAAGTGTTTTAAACTAAGTATTCTCGCTATATTCTAACTTTTCTTATCTCTACCTCTCTATATTAAACTTTGTGTGCCAACTATTTATAGTATTTGCAGTTTGATATCAATAATAGTTGTCAATGATAGTTTAAATCCAGAAGTTGACGTAGTTGTAAGTCAGCCTCGCGCGACGTTTCAGTATTATTGATTATTTTATCACTAGAAACAGCGAAGACACGCAATCAACTAATTGAATGCAAAACTTTACGATTTCTACATCTTTGTAGAACTATTAGATTTTAGTGTACTATACTGTTCACTCCGCATTATGAGATATTTCTTTCAACGTTTCCTAGATTATAGTTAGTTACAAACCGTTCTTGCTTTTCAATATCCACTTTTCCCTGGCTCAGTAAAAGCTCTCTCTCCATATTTTGTAACCTTCGACTAAGTAATGCAATTAAAATTGATTTCACAAAGAATTCCTTTATAATCTCTTATTCGAATATTGTTTTGAAGTCTCCTATACATCTATTTCAGCAATAGAGGGGTTTTATTGCGCCCCTATTTTTTTCATCCTTGTTACAGTATGAATACTTGAAACACTGTAGCTATATATTTCCTTTTTTTTAAAGACTAACTGTAGATCTTTAATAGCCTTTATTTCGCTGACATAAGTGTCTTTATCGATGTTTTATTTAGCTTCAAAAATACTGGTTAAAATCCTTTTTTATAATATAATAACTATTTCCTAGATTTCAATTGATTAATCAAGAAGAATGAAAAATTAATTTTACTTTGCAAAACAATTTTCGTATTTCTTCCCTAGTTAATGTCACTTTGTCCTCTCCTCGCAGGTTCGATATGCCCACCATTATTCCATTCGCCTTCCGAACTCACGCCCACGCACTGGGTCGTACGATATTGGCCTATCACATCTCCATGCGCACTCGGGAGGTTCGCCTGATTGGTCGGGGCAACCCCCAATGGCCACAGGCCTTCTATCCGACCAATGATGGAATAGTTATCGAACGTGGCGACTTCCTATTGGCCCGCTGTATCTATGACTCGTCGGACCAAAACAGAAAAACGGAAATGGGGAGCACGCATGAGGATGAAATGTGCAACTTTTACATCATGTATGAGCGGCCGGCTGGTACGTTAATTGTCATTTTTGTAAAAACTTCTGTTCATTGATCGGTTTGATAAAATGTAGAAATCTTTATGATATTTCATTTCAATCTATTGAACAAGTTCGTTACATATTGCACAATTACATTATCGATTAACAGACTTCTCTATCTTCAACACAGAATATAGACCCAGTTTTCAGGCATACAGCCTTACAGCACACATTAAGATGTGTGTTTGCAGTTAACAAGAAAATTATTTATAACTGAATGCCTTCACATATTGCACACACAACAGCTGCTTTGTCTTGTATTTATATTTTGTTCAAAAACTTTTATGTTCAAAAAGTTTTTTGTCGTAAAGTGTGAACATGAACCGGTAGGTACTTATTCCAGCTATAAAGGGTGCATTTATGTTTATACACTGTGCACATAATAATTCTTTAATATATTCTAAAATTGTGTCATTTTCTCATGTGGTCACAATTAATTAGTATTGGTTAATTCTTAAGCCTATTCCGATGCTAGGAATCACCTGATATTCGTTTTAATGTGTAGCTATTTTATTTTGTGATTTCATCTTTACTGCGGGAAACATGTTTTGTTGATATCCTAATTTTAATTAACTTCATAATCATCTCACTAAACCAGGGAATACAACCCTAAGTACGGAAGCTTTTAAATAACAATAATTTGATTTTAAAACACGGTGGTATTCTCCACACGAACTTCGTCTTTTGCTAAACTTGAAGATATTCACACTTTGTCTTCAATAACCTTACCGGTCGATACAGAAATATATTCAAGGGCTGGTGATCGTAAAAGTCTTTGACGAACCCGGTAGTTGTTGTTTTCTAGACCGCTTTATTCCACATGTTGATGCTTGTCAAATGTGTAGAATACAATGGATGGGTCCAGCTATAAGTTTAGACTTGAGAGAGATCCTGAAAACTAAGGTCGAAAGATTGGACAGATAATGATTGTGACCTGAACTGTTGGATGAAATAATTATTTAAATCTTCCAAAGACAATATCTCGGGGACGCAATACCCGGATTTGTTTCTATATGTGTCTCCCTTTTTCCACAGGTAATGGTAACAAATACCAAAGCACAGACTGTGACGAAAACATCTACCCCAACTTGTGGGACCAGGTCCCCGAGAACTCTATGGCCCTGGCTTCCAAGACCCCGCCCTCATTTGAGAGGCCCGGCGTCGCTTCTATATCACCGGATTCTGACGCTTCTGTCACCAAGGGCGGCGGTGCTCATCCAGAATTGTCGCTGATGCCCAAGTGGGCCGTTCAGGAGAAGATTGGACAGGTGAGCAGCCAGCTTGAGGGTTCTCTCATGATTAAAGTTAATTGTCGTAATCAAATGTATCGGTTGTTATGAATTGGAAGGTTCAAGTGACCTTTGACCTTGTTTGTCCATTTATTCCGTTGTTATTTTATTAGTCATGACACAAGTTATATAATTAAGTTATTGTCTAAGAAAGGCGCTGTTTTATTTTCTAGATTCAAAGTTCAATATAGAATGCGCAATTAACACAATTTGTGAAAAATTATGAAAATTATGTGAAACTTTATTTATCTTAACATGAAACCTAAAGCTTGTTTCACTTTGAGATAATCTCTTCTTCATATTGAATCAGTATTGATCTCTTATTTTTGTGAACTTTTATTCTCATGTGTAACAATTAGGCCGGCTAAGAGTCCATTCACTCCTTTATCTGTGTGTCGAAGCTGCGGTAGTCCTTGTGATCAACACCCGGTTTGACTATTTATCCTATGTTCACACCATCTCACTCTTGATATCATACGCAAATAGTTGAAATCATAACGTGATATAATCAAGTTAAGAAGATCCTTCGGATACCTCTGATATATTTTGTTATCAACTGATATGCCATTGCTGATGCCATTTTGAAACGGCTGTCAGATTTCGATCTTAATAAATCTGGCAACCTGGCTCATTCTTATATGTGCTGAATAATTACAACATTTTTTATTAATATCACAGTTTTATTTAGGGCATTTGAGGACAGATATCGCTGTTCTCTTTTCAGTCTTCTCAAAGGTCTCTCTTTACACTGAGATAGGTATTTCGATGAATAAGTATGTGATACAGTTTTTTAAATGGAAGACAATTATTAATGTACAACCGAGGTAACACACTCCTCTACCAGCTCCATTAACACACCAGAAAAAAGTGAAGAAACCTTGATGATGTCAGCCCACAGCTTCGTCGTATAGACTTTGTGTAAATCGGAAAATCGATGCCAACTGTTATGAAAAGGAACAAAATGGCGACAAGGCTAGCTAGGAGCGTGAAAGAGTAAGAAGATGAAGAGAGAAGGGGCCGGATCGTCTATTCTCGGCTTGCTCTCTTTCCTCTGTTCTGTTCTGTTCTATCGGGGTCGCTCTTCCACGTGTATTGAGCAGCCATCACTGCTCTGTCTCTCTCATCGAAGCATGCTTCCAACTGCAGAATCCTCCATACAACAAGAAGGGGGGGGGGGTGTGTAGCCGCAATAATCAATATACTCTGTTTGTTTCTCCTTTTTTCTAATCTTTCTTTATCACTATGCATTTTGATTTTCTGACGAATTCTGCCTTCTCCCTTGCCTACAATAAATTGACATGTCAGTCTCCATTTTCCCACTTTAATTGACAGATAATTATTTATGCAAAATTGAAAAATACAACCCGTTATTTATAAAAAATGTTTGTTAAATATGTTTAGTTCCCCCTTAAGTGTTAGTTACTATACTACCAACAAAAGCCAGTAAACATCATATTTGAAACTGTTTCATGAAATGAAAATTTATTTTTATACAATCATAGATATTTTAGTAATGGATTTATAACATAGAATGGTGTATTTTCTGCTGTAGAAAAAATAGCTTAACTTTCATGTATTTATTTCTCGTACTCATATCAAGACACCTTAATCTCTATTAGGGATTTTATTATCATAGAAGATTAATAATATTCGCATCAGTTTAGCTCGTCTCTTATCTTAAGGATTGATTTACAATATTATTATATTTCCCTGCACGCGTACGCACTATAGGTAGAATGAACAGTACCCCCCCTCTCTGTATTGATTGATTCAACCATTTCGAGCCATTCGGCGAACGATTTCCATTTTGAATTGTATCAAATTATTTATTAATCATATTGGTTAGGCAGAATATATTTATAGTTTACTCTACAGTATAAATATGAACAGTTAGGAATTCTGCTGCAATTTACAAGTGTACCGAGGTTAAAAATTATTATTAGAACAAGTTAGATAATATAATCATTTTGAGAAGATATACATGAAAAGTGATACATTGCGGAATTGTCGGATTTAAGCTCTTGAGCCCTGACATCCTCATCTATTATGTTTTATTTCGTGTCATAGGTTGTGTTTGATGTAGCAATTGAATGGAACTTTATTATCTATTATTTCCGCCTAATCTCCTCTGCTCGCTATTGAACTCGACCTCAATCTTATCGGAAGTGGCTATCATGTGTTTCTATCTTTTCTTGTGAAGTTCACTCTTTGGCACGCCTGTTTGTTTTTTATGTCCTTTCTGTTTGAGGGATTGGTGTAATAAATACTTCGGTTGATGACTTATATTCTTGATGCATTTTGACGTAATGCATTATTTAAGCAATAAATATTTGTGATATTTGGAAACAATTGTGTATCAACTCTTTTAAATCAATAATTACAGCAATTATAACAATTATCTTCATCTCCTAGCTATCACACACCACTGCGCGGGTTGCACATAACCCCACACACATCGAGGCTTTTTTTTCAGTGTTGAAGGATTATTTTGTCAAATTCAAAACATTCTTCCATAAAGAAATCAGTAGTATGAGATAGTGACATCTACCTCACCACCCCTCTCCTTATATACCATAATACTCGATTCTCATTGGTCAGAAGTTTATCATGATACTCGATTCCCATTCGTCAAAAGGGGAGGGGGGGTAGATGTCTCTATCTCATACTACTGAAATCTCTATATTGTAAACTTTGTCCGCAGCAGAACCTCCTTCCATCTTGTGATGATTAATTAATTAAGTTCCAACCGTCCAAGTTGTCTTCATTATCACTGAGAATGACTTTTCCTTAATTTCTGCTAGGTGGGCGGCCTGGCAGTGGACTCCAGCAACAACCTCTTGGTCTTCCATCGGGCCGACAGGTCCTGGGGTGAAGGCACCTTCGACATGCAGTTCCGGTACCAGGGAAAACGCGGACAACTCGCCACCGATGGCTCGCCACTGCCCATCGCAGAGAGCACGCTATTGCGGGTGAACCCCATTTCGGGGAAGGTCCTGGACCGCTGGGGCGCTGGTCTCTTCTACCTGCCTCACGGCCTCTTCTACGACGCCAAACGGAGGCAGCTCTGGCTGACGGATGTGGGGTCGCATCAAGTGATGCGCTTCGACTGGGGGCAGTGGACCAAGCCCAGCCTCACTTTGGGAGTTCTTTTGGAGCCAGGAAATGATCACAAACACTTCTGCCAACCTGCCGACGTGGCCGTTAATGACAAGGTACTGGTTTAGGGTTTTACCTCAATCAAACAAACAAAAGATACATTTGGTTCATCAGAAAACAGTCCTCACCGCTGGGCATGACAATCTATTTATCACCATTTACTGTTGCCATTTTGAAGAACAGGAGTTCTGTGGTTTGATGATATCTTCTTTAATAAAACGAGCGAATTACTCATCTATTTAATAAAAGATGGCATATTATTTTACTAATCTTAAGTGTTACCCTTTTCTACAATATTAAAAGCAAATAATATGCTACAGTTTGTTAAATATATTAGTCTATAATTGTTTCTGAAAAGTAAGAATTTTCACCAAATTATCATCAAAACACAAACATTCATCCGGTTATATTTAAGAGGGAAACAGCAAAATGGTCATACAATAGATCAAATGCCCTGGCATGGGGACCTTCGTTGTGTCAGGAAGGTTGCACCAACTCAAGATTTATCTTTTTTGCTTGAGCTGGAACGACTGCCCGAAACATTGTCAACATACTAGATATTGAATTGGGATAATAAATGATTCCTCTCTCTACCCAACCTTCGAAATAGGGGGAAATATTTGTTGCCGACGGTTATTGCAACAGCCGCATCATCAAGTTCTCCGCCCAGGGCGAATACCTGCATTCGTGGCCCTCTGGTTCAAGGTCAGGAGACTTCCAGATCGTCCACAGCCTTGCCGTCATCGAGTCGATGGGCCTGGTCTGTGCGGCGGATCGTGAGAGGATTGCTGTCGAGTGTTTTGACTTCTCCGGGCACTTCAAGAATCGGTACAGCAACCTGAAGGCCTTTTCAGGACCTATCTACGCAATTGTCTGGCATGAGCAACACAAGTGGGTCTATCTACGATTAAATTATAGTGACTGTAGTGAGGAAGATAAATCTTAAGTATTTCAATAATCATTCAAATTATTTTTAACCCAGTTTCAAGATAACATTGGAAGACACAGTACAGCAGTATAAACACTACAGAAGCATAGTTATAACATTGAGAGACAACAGTTCAGCCGTATAAACACTACAGAAGCATAGTTATAACATTGAGAGACAACAGTACAGCATAGTATAAACACTACAGAAGCATAGTTATAACATTGAGAGACAACAGTACAGCAGTATAAACACTACAGAAGCATAGT